>JAOPJO010000097.1:3213940-3231328 GCA_027123675.1 Molva macrophthalma
CCCGCCCCCTCCCCAAAGTAAACACCCATCGCAATCGCCCATCCCGAAGTGACCACTGGGTATACGCTGGCGTGTACGCTTCAGTTACAGCCCCACCGATCGTCCGATAAAGATACTGTAATTATGCACCGCGCAAGAGCGTGATAGTGGGAGAGTGCGTCGTAAAAAGAGAGGGAGAGTTTGGCCCCTGGGGTTTGAGCGTAGTAAAATGGCCGCTGACCCATCAAGTTGGATCTACCCGGCTAACCTCTGCGCACCGTGGACCACAGAGACAGTGGAGAGGCCTCCTTCCTCTTGAGTGGGTGCCACGTCACAGAATAAGTGATACTAACTGACTCATTGAGGTCGTGGCAGCGTTGCATCCCGGCGCGCTGGCTCGAGGAACATGTAGCCTACATGTTCAATTAGGATGTAGGGCTGCTGTGGCCACAGCCTTGTAGTGTGTGTGTGTGTGTGTGTTCAAGTAAACGCAAATGTGCACATTAATGTGTGTTTAACTTTGTGTGTGTGTGTGTGTGTGTGTGTTCAAGTAAACGCACACATGCACATTGTGTTTAACTTTATGTGTGTGTGTTCAAGTAAAAACACGTGCACATTTGTGTTTTTAACTTTGTATGTGTGTGTGTGTGCATTTTTATCATTATGTGTGTGTGTGTGTGTGTGTGTGTGTGTGTGCATGTTTGACTTTGTGTGTGTGTATGTGTGTGTCCCACATGCATATACACAACTGCATGTTTCAACAGCTACATGTGAATTGTGATATTTAGTCAGCCATATTGTAAGGAACAGGTACCCAATTTTCTCTCATAGCACTGTAATTCATTCATCCTACAGCTGAACCCCCTTCAGAGGACATTGAGAGGGAACACTGTGAATTTGGTTCATATTAAAAACAATAAAAGGCAGGGCTTTGTGAAAGTGTGTAGAACGCTCATGCAATATTGACACTGCTGTCTGCAGCTTTTAACATGAGCGCAGCTATAAATAGGATGGTTTTATGTGGGTTGTGTACATAATGTTAGAATGATAGAAATGTGCGTACAGCAAAACATGATACAATAATACTCTAAGCTATGCAAAGTACAAAATTATTCTAACATTATAACACATGCATATGTAATAAGTACCTATAAGTAAGTACATATACATGTTCGTATTCCCCAGGTATAAAGAACTTTTGCCAACTATACTGCGTCTTGTGAGCCTGCATTACTACATCTTTCTCTTAGCTGTCAGGTTTAAATTAATTTGTTATGTATCTCCTCCTCGTACCGTGTTATTTTCTATTTTTTGTATTGTTTATCCTATATTGTGTAGCAGTGCATTTTCTGATTACTGTTATGTACAGCTTATCCTCTGTGTATATAATCGTGTCTTCAGTCTCGCTGATTTGCTGTTTGTTTCATCTATCCATCAACAACTTTTACCAGCTATTACCATCCTGCCTTGTGCCTCATTTAATTACCCATTCACTTCTGCCTCTATTCCAGCCCTGCTCTATGCGACCATATTTGGAAACGTCACCACCATCTTCCAGCAGATGTACACCAACACCAACCGTTACCATGAGATGCTGAATACCGTGCGGGACTTCCTGAAGCTCTACCAGGTGCCCAGAGGCCTGAGTGAGAGGGTGATGGACTTCATCGTGTCCACCTGGGCCATGTCCAAGGGCATCGACACAGATAAGGTGAATACAGATCCGTACTCGGGTATGTGTGTGTTTACAACCAGATCGTCATGTATTTTATGATTTGTATTGTTGCTGTATTTTACTACTATTACTACTACTACAATTAATACTATTATTATTATTAATTGTTATTATTATTGTTGTATAGTAATAATAATCGTAATAGTAATAACGACCCGTCCATGAACCCATAACGTCACATCACGTGTTGCATGCAACGTCCAAAGGTGAACCTGACAGCAAGGGACTTAGATCTACCTCTAACCTAGAGAACATAAAGAATGCTATCATCCCTCGAGATCATAAAAAAAAAAGAAAGACAGAAAGAAAGAGGATGTACAGGTTGGCAGGGAGACGTGGAAAGATAAACTACAACAGGCCTCAAAGGTTAGAGATTGGACAATTTATCCTTCAGGTTTATGGGGATCCTTCGTGGCGTTGTCCTGGAACATAGAGTACTCTATACTTACTAAACTTGTGTTATAATAGTTTTGTGTCCTAATAAAGCTCATCATAGCGGTTAATCTGTCCTGTCTCCATCGACTCTCTCTCAGGTTCTCTCCATTTGTCCCAAAGATATGCGGGCGGACATCTGCGTCCACCTGAACCGGCAGGTGTTCAACGACCACCCCGCCTTCCGATTGGCCAGCGACGGCTGCCTGCGCTCGCTGGCCGTGGAGTTCCAAACCACGCACTGTGCCCCCGGCGACCTCATCTTCCACATCGGGGAGAGCGTGGACACCCTGTGCTTTGTCGTGTCGGGGTCACTCGAAGTCATCCAGGACGACGAGGTCGTCGCCATCTTGGGTAAGCCGTGCGTGATTGGTCACGCGGTTAAGCCTCAGCCTCTTCTGTTTGTTTGCAACTCATCCTGAACGCCTGATGCATTGAGTGGGTTAAAGGGATACGCCGCCTTGATCAATAGGCTGCCTGTGATGCGTCGCTGGCACACTGTTATGAACAGTGGTGGAAGTTAACCTGTCAGTGGTGCATCACAGATAGCCTGCTAAACACATGAACAGGAACTAGACCACTGTAACTCTGCAGGTCAATGGAAGCGGCTAACAGAACGCAAATGTTAATCAAGCAAACTCGCCTTCTCGACACACAATGATTACATTTGGAATTAAACAACTTATCTGAATCTGGGTAGGACAAACGCCAATTTATAGATATCGCGGCTATATTTCACCCCGGGTTGGTTTTTCTTGAAGTATTGTTCAGTCCATGATTGGTTGTGCTTGCATGTCAATCAAGACCTCTTCCTGACAAATAGGCGGGGCTTGACACTCTGTATGGACAAACTGGCTCTGCGAGACTAGTCAGGTAGTGAGGTACTAGACGGGCATCGATGGTATCTGAATCTTCAGGATGTACGTAATAGCTTATCCCAGTGCTAAAGGGGCAAAAAGGAGAATGCTCTGTGTGTGTTGAAGGGAAGTTATATAATGTTCTGATTCGTACACATAAGTGTAGTGTGGGTCAGTCATGAAGATTATGGTGAATGCTTTCATAGTCATTGAATACCTAGAAGATTATTATCATAGCGCTTTGAGATTGGTCCCAATGAAAGGCGCATTAAATGTTTAATTTATTATTATTAATATTATCATGACTTACATCTTGCTGGGAGATGTCATGAACTATTGTTAGTTGTGCCCTCTTATATGTGCCTCTGCTATGATCCATGCTGTCCATTAAATCTGATCTTGCTGTATTGCTAATGCATTTGTTGCTAATGCATTACATAGGGTATTATTTCCAAAGCACTTATAACCTACTTCAGAAGGTAGAAACTAGGAAAATAATGAGGCTGGTCAAAAGGCTGAAAAGCATAACATTTAAAATCCAGTAGCTCCAGTGTACATAATAACCAAGAAATTGCATTGACATTTGGCTAACACGCGCGGGATTCATTAGTTAAAATGAATTTAAGAATTGAGTCCAGACTATGGAGGAGTCAAAGGAAAAGCGCTTTAGTAAAACCTAGGAAACCCCCACCATCGGGACAGAGAACATGGTGAGGGGGTCATATTTGGTCACTCCGGTTTATAGCGCTCCCCTGACCGTCAACGTGATGTCTTTTGGCGCCTTGGTTTCAGGTAAAGGCGACGTGTTCGGAGACGTCTTCTGGAAGGAGACGAGCCCGGCGCGAGCTTCTGCCAACGTACGCGCCCTCACCTACTGCGACCTCCACGTGATCCGGCGGGAGGCCCTACTGCGCGTGCTGGAGTTTTACACCGCCTTCGCCAGCTCCTTCTCTCGCCACCTCATCCTCACCTGCAACCTACGCAAGCGGGTCAGAACTCATCCCTCCTTCGCTCTTCGTTCATATGAGCGTTTGTTATTTACCATCCACTTAAAAAGGTCCCGGTTACAGATAACAATCGTCAAATGTGATTAATTCATTTCACGTTAACTTCTCCCGACCTTCTGAAAAAGGTTAATCTTTTAACATGAACTCATAATAGTGAGAACAAACAGGGAATGGAAGAAAGGGTGTAGTCAGCAGTAAATGCTCTGCTTCTTTGAAAAACAAAACAAGAAAAATACAAACGCAGATGTTAATATCGCTAGTATTTTAGAGGAAGACTAACAATCAGCTTGTAAATCATGCATGGGTAGTGAGAGAACCAGCATACAGCAAGTTTAGTTTTAGACTCCAAAAGGAGACTAAGATCACGGTTAGCAGATGCTCTCCCTTCACAAGGCCAACGCCTATTGGCCTATCTAGCTCTAGATGAAGGATACTGCAAAGATATAAAAGATCTGCTTTATTGTCCACGCCAAAAAGGTCCATATAAAAGATGGTACTTTATTAATCCCAGACAGGAATTCAGGTTTTATCGAAATGTGTATATTCCCTCTACATAAGGCTGCTTTGTAGGAATCAAACACGTAACACAATTTACTCTGCATGAGTCAGCAATCTGTGTAGATGAGACAACACTGCAAAGGTAGCATTGTTTCATATTGATGGTTCACTTGAGTGGACACCTAAAATCCAATCGGATCTCTCTCCCGCTCCCACAGATCATCTTCAGGAAGATCTCCGACGTGAAGAAGGAGAAGGAACACCAGAGGGACCAGGTCGCTCTCTCCATCCCCGAGGACCATCCCGTCCGCAAGCTCTTCCAGAAGTTCCGAAATCAGCGGGACATCCAAACCACGGGAGAGATCCACATGTACCCTCAACAAAACTGCACGCCGCTGGAGCCCAACGCCAACCCACAAAGCGACCCCAACCTCTACCCGCAGAGCCCCCCTGAGTCCTCCATGCAGGATTCACCTGCTGAGGGGAATGGAAGCACTGACACTGACCCTGGAGCCGTTACCCTCTCCTGCTCGAAGGCTTCGTTGCAGGTCCTACAGATTCACCCTGAGAAGTTGGACCGGGGCTGCGTTCAAGAGACGTCGGAGCTGAGACACAAGGCTGGCGTGGAGGATCACACGGGTAAAGAGATCCTCAGCCCTAAACGTCCCAGCGGTGGAGCAGGGGGAGGCGGCGGTGTTGGGCGTGGCTGGGCGAAGTTTAGGAGCCCCGCGGCGGTGGCTCCGGCGCCCCCGGCACCCCTTGCCGCCGAACCGGTAAAACAGAGAGAGGACGAGAAGTGGGTCGAGGGATCCAAGTCCATGGGCCAGCTGAGCACGGACCGCAAGGGCTTTCATCTGGCACGCGAGCACGCAGGCGTCGGAGGGTACAGCGACGCGGGGGAAGGGAGCGAAGAGAAGAGCGCCCTTCACAAAACGGAGTCATGCGACAGCGGCATTACCAAGAGCGACCTGCGCATAGACAGGGCCGGGGATTCGCGGAGTTCATTTGAGCGGAGCCCGCTGGAGCGAAGCCCGTTCGGACAAGTCCCCGGGGTGGACGGCGAGGGCTCGCTCAGGCACCCCTTCCCACCGCCCATGAGCGAGCAAGCGCTCTTCCACGCGACGCTTCATCAAACCAAGCTAGAGATAAAAGGGGACATGAAGATGCTCAGTTGCCAGCTCTCGGTCCTCGAGCTGCAAGTGAGCGAGATCCTCAGGTTGCTGTCGGTGAAGAGACGGCTGTCGCTGCCGCAGATGTCCACCCCCAAGACGAGGATCAAAAGCCCGGGTTTTATCTGCGTGCCTGAGCCCATGTCGCCAGATATGGACGATGGGCCATTTTGAATGAAAGAAAACATTTGTTTATATATTTTCAAAAAAAACAAAAAGGCGACTATTGCTCAACTACATTTAAAATGTTGTACATACCTATTTGCATGTCCAGCTGGATTCTGGTCTTGCCATGGTAATTGCTTGCATTATGCAAATAACAGCATGCAGAGCTACGTGTGTCCTCTTACCTCAGTTACAACAAACCTGGGTGGTTGATTTTAACACTTAATATAAGAGGCGGTGTCATAGCCTCATATTAGTTTTAGCAGCACTTTTATGTTAAACGGTCTTCCTTGGTAAATGGAAACCTTAGTATGTATATCTTTATGCTGGCAGAAATGGAATCAGGCAGCTCTATCACCAAACGAGAAACTTGATCCCCTTGCGTTTAGCGTGCACATGCACATTAGATCAATATCTTCAGGTCAGACGAGTGTTTCCCAACCTTGGGGTAGGGACCCACTTGGGGTCGCCTGATATGCAGGTTGCGTCGTTATGAGCGATAGTTTTGATGGTGCATTTTTGCTAAAAAAATAATTCAAAAGGTTTGAAGGGTCTTTTAAAAGCACAGTATCTTCACAGAGGCTAATGATTCATACTACACACAAGTGATCTAGTGCTAACCACTGACTAGTGTGGTGTGGTGGTCATATGGTGAAAACATTGTGTGTGGCGGAAGCAGATGCAAGTCTTGCTCACAATCATTTTCTAACCTCAAAATGGAGTTGTGGGCCCAAAAGAGTTGGATACACTAAGCCATTTCGGAGGTAGGATAGTTATTGTCGTCATCTACCGTGGTGCTTCTCATCTCCCAAAATGACAACAGCAACTGTACTGTTAATGACAATCTGATCAATCAAACGTGTGCCTTATACTTTCAAGGGAGTGAAAAGGGTTTTGATAGTCATTGTCAACTGTCAGAGGTGTTGGCCAGGAAGAAAATGTTTCCTCAATTAATTGAAGTACTGATGATCTCATGATCCATCCCTTTCCCTATAGCATTATCATTGTAATTGATGAACATGGCCTGACTTGACAGAAGGTGACTATGTACGAAGTCATGTTTTATGGCTCTTGATGACCGCTGTCTGCAAAAGTTGTTTTGAGAATAATTTGGTTGAACCTTCTGCATGAAACCAGTTTAGGAATTATTATTATGACTATAACCTATTTATTTTTGTTTGTGTTATTTAATTGTAAATTATTCTCATTTTAATATTTGCTTGGTCAACAATTGTAAGCTGCTACCTTATAGCTAAAATAGATAATATTATAGCTAAAATAGCTAAAATATAAGTAATTTTCCCACATGATAAAGTTGAACTTGCACTTACATGAAAAACGTTTTTCAATTGAATATGAATCACATGTATGATATAATTAATTTAAATCATTTTGGGGTAATTACATGCAATGTTTTAATAGATTACTGTACACCATCTGCAAATCTGAACAGAGTAGGGTACTGCCGCATTCACTGAAATAGGCTGAAAATGTCAAAGAAGTTGCTCCTATTTTGTGAGGATCTTTTGTTCATGATGATGCCACATTTTCTGTGGGCCTGTACCAGTATTTGTAAAAAAAAATTATAATCTGCTTCAGTATTTTTAGGTTTTCGCTGCATGCATCCAGACAATCTGTTATGGAAATGAAATGAAATAAGGAATAATGCCTACTTCTCAACACTTTGTTTGGTCTCCTCTATTGAATGCAACACTAACCCACAATTTAAATCAAAAGTAACAACATAACAAAGATAGACACTCTATCGAGTGGACATCCTTGTGCTATCTCAAAGCACAAAGCTTAAACCTTTCGCCAAACCCTCTATCACTGTATTTCCTTTGTCTTTTCACGCTGGGGTTAATCATGCAACGGCATTGATCTCAAACATACAATTCTGCAAAGTGGGCCGAAAATGTGTGTCTGCTGTCTTTGTAGTTGAACAGGACTAATGTGTTCTAATGTGTCCTATTACCACCAACACCATTACCTACACTACACAAGGGACTCGTTTGTTTAGTCCCTGCACCGGTTACTGGAGGAGTAACCAGTTCAGGAGTTAACAGGGAGAGTATTTGACAAACACTGATAGATTTTGTTTCACAAAAAGCATCCATTTTGGATGACGCCACAGTAACTTATGCCTAAATACTGCATTGAACCAATTTGTCCAGTAATGACACCCAAGCTGCCACCCACCTCTATTTAAGCCCTGTGCAGTAGGCTACAACCGCAGTGAAGCTAATCTACTGGACTGTCTTGTGAGGACCACTATCATTACAGAACCTCCCAGGGAACACTTTACCTTCTGGCCCATTGTCCACACTGCCAAAGCTTTGTGCCACCTGCTAAGATGCTGCTGTGCTCTTTGTTGCTGATAGTTTATTGTTTCATTTCCGGTGAGTTCCATTGGGAGAGAAAGGCACAGTCTGTTCATTATAGACTAGTGCTACATCATCCTGCCTAAATCCCTTCCCTAATTGCTAACCGTCGACAGCTCGAGGTGAAAACGGCGCACGGTACATATAGTTCACAAACGGTTCATCACGGCAGCTATAAATTCCGCTTTAGCCCTGTGTAGTGACACTTGTACCATACACATCCCCACAATGGGCCTTACTTGACTAGCGGCCATATTAGTTATAAACACTAACTGGGCTTTGAGAGCCGAGAAGGCCGCTAGGTGAATAATGCCAATGGCTGCCATCACAGACAGTAGGACGTCAGTGAAGTTACTGTGTTAAACCATCATTATAGAAACCTCTCGGGGGTTGCTAGAAAGCTAACTGCTGATGGCTGACGCCACCGTACCCCATATGTTGCTGGGTATCAGTTGTTCCTATTTTAGTTCTATGGTTGCTACACGTCGTCCTGCATTTTCTCTCCTGCCGCAAGTGAAGGCACAAGTTGTTAACAGTTGTCAAATCATTAGAATTATCCCCCCAGACACGTTTTTTAGGGGAACTGTGTTGCCATGGTGAGAGTGTAAAGTCCTCAGAGAGGTCTTCACTCTGACTCTGAAAAGTGCCAAATGTGTTAAAATAGAGTAGGCCTTGTGGTGTAATTCATGAGCGCTAGGCCTAGCTATGCTACATATACAATTTGGTCGAGTGCATTAACTTTATCTAATAAAAGTCAAATAAAACCAATTGGAAACATTCCAATGAGAAACTTTTTCGTCTTTTCAAAACTGCCTAGGCTACTACGTGCAGCCAAATTGAAAACGTAAAAGATCAAAGGTATTACAAAACAATAATTTCCAATATGCTTATATGAAACGTAAGTACACTGTATGTATATACAAAGTTATATACACAGCATTTGTGTTTAGGTACATTGTAGGGCTGAGTTTGTTTCTGTAGGCATACCTTAAGTCTTGTCCCACTAAGTTCAATTGCGCGCGTGGATGAAATGGGACAACTGCAAAAAAATGTATCTATCATCATTAACTTAAAACAGGAAGAGTGAATAGACATAAGCGCTAGACATGCACGTACAGACAGGAGGAGTTAAGACTTGCTCGGCTGCTTCTGACCAAGAGCTTATTTTAGCCCATGGCCAATACCCGCCCACTTTTCAACTTTACCTCCATGCTACACCACACTGGACAGGCCAATATATTCGGTGGAAATATATAGTATTTCGATTTATTGTTTTTTTTTCTAGATGGAGTTGCAGGTTCCACCGAGCGACGGGGATGAGTTGTGCGTGGTGGACATGCATACGGGCGGCGAGCCGCTGCGGGTCATCCTGAGCGGTTACCCCGAGATCCCCGGCGACAGCCTGCTGTCCAAGCGGCGTCACGTCAGGGAAAACCTCGACCACCTGAGGAAGGCGTTGATGTTCGAGCCCCGGGGTCACTACGACATGTACGGGGCGCTGCTCGTGCCCAGCGAGATCCCAGAGGCGGACCTGGGGGTGCTCTTCATGCACAACGAGGGCTACAGCACCATGTGTGGACACGCCGTCGTCGCGCTTGGACGCTTCGCCTTGGACTACAAGCTGGTCAAAGTGCCGCGTTCCCCGGAAACCCAAGTCAACATCCACTGTCCCTGCGGGCTCGTCAAGGCCTTCGTCGAGTACTCGAACGGCAAGACTGGGGGAGTGAGGTTCCACAGCGTGCCAGCGTTTGCCTTCGCCACAGGTTGGGGTTCACATCGTTTTTGAAAAACGATAGCATAGAAATAGGGCCTTTTTCTTACTGCTATGAATGAACTCTATTGCAAAACACAGACTAATCGAGTTCCGCTTGTTGTTGTTGTTGTTGTTTGTTTTCTAGATGTCACCGTGACAGTGGAAGGATTCGGTGAGGTTGTGGTTGATATCAGCTATGGAGGCGCTTTCTACGCCTTTGTGAGTGCCCAGAGGTTCAGTCTGGACGTGAATCGATCCAGGACTCGGGATCTTGTAGATGCAGCCACCGCAGTTACAAAGGCTGTAAAATCACAGGTAGTTCAACTTTATGAATGGGGCTGTGTTTGTTATTATACACTACACACTGATATGAAAGATCTGTCGTTTTTTTAATCTATATCTCATTTAGTAGCCAATATTTTCGCCTTCATTAGTCTACTTGTTCATGCAATAGAAATGTGTATTGTGTATTATTTCCATGAAGGTATAAATGGTCAGCAAATCATATATTATATTTAAGTATTTCAATACTCTGCCTACGTTCCTGCATTGTTCTCACTGTTCATGAGTTGTTGCCCAGGATACTATTGTACTTTTTCGTCAGGTGAAACTTCACCATCCTACCAGTGAAGACCTAGCGTTCCTCTATGGAACCATCGTCACCGACGGCAATGATGCTTACTCCTCCGACCCCTCAGCCAACATGTGTGTGTTCGCTGAAGCTCAGGTATGTAAAGGTTAGGGTGTTCAACTCCCAGCCAAAATGTACTGGGTTTGATGCCCCAAAATATTGTCTGTTTATTAAACATTCACTGTGTGTGGCTTTGGCGAAGTGTTGGCTCGGTAACTAAATTGTAAAACATTATGCAGAATACATTTCAGCAAGGTGCCAACAATAAAAAAAAAAAAGAAGCTGTTAGGGTTAGGTGTCTTGCTCAGGGACACCTCGACACTCAGCTAGGAGGAGCCGGGATCGAACTAGCAATCTTCCGGTTCAACACGCCTCCTGAGCTAAGCTGACCACACGGCTATATCACCATGAAAATGAAAGCTAGCTATGATTTTCTTTCTTTTTGTCAGGGTGATTTGAGTGCGGTCGGGATGTAAAGAGAATTTCAAACAAACTAAATTGCCTACCCTACCTTTTAAGCAAACTAATTGAGTTTTTTTTGTGCTTTAAACGTAGGTGGACAGGAGTCCGTGTGGTTCTGGCGTTACGGCCCGCATCGCTCTCCAGCACCACAAGGGTCTGATCGGCCTGAACCAGACCAGGACCTTTAAGAGCGGGGCCACAGGGTCAGAGTTCACCGGGAAGGCTGTCCAGGTAATCTGTGGTTGTGCAGTCATGTGACGGTTCTTTGTAGTCATGGAGACAAAAGTTAGCATTTCGATGCACTACATGAGAGAATAGGGTGGTCAGGATCAACCGTTTCTTAGTTCAAAGCCCTGATATCTGCAGGAATCCTTGAGCAAGATACCTAAACCTTTGAGACCTACCTGCACCTGAATGACATCGGGGAAAAACGTATTTAAGTCGCTGAAGATTTGATCTTGTTTGATCAATGACTTACTAGTAGTATATGGTAGAGCCCGACCGCTAACCGATTTTAGGGGCCGAAGACATTATGGAGTAAAAGATTACCCATATCGATATCGTCCATTATTAAAAATAAAGATATATCGGCCATTATTCGATATATATATATATTGTGGTATCCAGGGGGGGGGGGCAGCTCCTTGGGATTTGCTGCTCACCCTCCAGCAATGCTTCAGTCCAAAGCATCACATTAAAATCATGAGCTAAAGGAAGCCATTAATAATTAATGTATGGGGAGGAGCTACTAACCTTCCCACAGAAAATGACATAAAACTGTTAAGTGTTGTGATTGTTTACGTGACTGTGTTCTGTTGAAGCATTTAGAGGTTCAGCCAGCACAGTAGAGGATTTACAAATAGCTAAATCCATTTATTAATCAACACCATTTCTAAAGTTTTCGGCAAACATATACGGCGATACCGATATGTCACAGCAATATCGGTGGTTGGCTGATAAAATCGGCCAACCGTATATATTTGTCTGGCTCTAGTAAATGGTCCAGGGTTCAACAGCTGACATTATTTAATCATTTCTATTCAGGAGACGACATGTGGAGACTTCAAGGCGGTGGTGGTGGAGGTCGCAGGAAGGGCGTTTTACACTGGCGTGTCGCGCTTGGTTCGAGAGAACGACGATGGGCTAACCAACGGTTTCCTTCTCAAATGATCGACAACGCTTCTGCGTTATTTCTACCAGGGTCCTTTTCGTACGTGTTGGGAAAAGCATTTTCCCAGTGGTGAAAATAGCCATGGACACCCAGTTCGTTACATTCATAATACTGCAAATCCAAGGGCTTTCATCAGTAGGCTATAGGCTCAATCACCATTGTGTTACCTCATTCAGCAAAAGGGACTAAACAGACATTTATTTACATGAAAATCTTCGAGATGCCACATTAACCATATTAATTAATGAGCAAAACAACACATTCTGACTAGTATTATCATTTGTTTCTCCACAAATGTAATTCAGGCTATACACTGTGATGAATTGTGCCTTTTTGAAATAAACATCAATGTAAAACATCCGTTTGGACGAGCAGTAATATAGGGTCCAGCAGGTCTGCTTAGTTTTGTGTGAATCCCCGCTTGCGTTTTAACAAAATAAATTGGCAGCCGTTTGACCACGAGAGGGCGCTAAATGGCAAGTTTTCAAAATAGTCGGCAAAAAGAAAAAACCCAAACTGTTAACTCCCATTTATTAAGGTTGGGTCATAGTACAATGGAAGGCTGTTAAATTATAAAAATCCAATGGAGGTTTCTCACATCCGACATTAAGTCTTCAACTGATGGTTTTACTTCGTTCCTCCAACAATGAAAAAACATCAGCTGCACTTGACATGTTTTAAAGGACATGGCTTTTCTGTTTTCCCACAGTGTAAACCCTGCCAATATACTGATAACATACTTTAACTATCCAATAAAAACTTAAAAGGGGGGAAGAAATCCAGTGAGGGGAAGAGCTTGTGTATTGCATTGACTGGGTAGTTTAGCATAGTAAGTATGAACGTATGGATCTATGCGTGAGAAACAAGCACGCAACCTTATATAAAGATATATGAATCATCATCTAAGACACACTGAGTGTCCACACTTTGTATAGGAATTGCAGATTAGGCCCAGGCCTTAAACGTACCCATTTAAACAATTAATATCAATAGAGTTAAGGCCAGCTCTTAACAGTAAAAGTTCAAACATACAGTGATCAAATACATAAATGCTGCATGTCAACAATGTTTGATAGAAAAACTTTCTCTCGTCATGTCTTGTCGCTCTCAAACTGAACCTCTGGGATTTCACGATGCAAAGCATGCGAGCGCGGGATCGCTTCGATCGCGAAGCTAAAAGACGGTGTCCCGGGATCCTTCGGAATCGGTCCTTCTCCGGAGAAACTCCTCTTGCGCAATTCAGTTGCATAAAAGCGTCCCCTCCCTTTTTTTCTTTTTCAATCTATCAAATCTTCACATACAAAATGGCCCCCATTTATATGGATTTATTGGGAAGCAGTCTATTATCTGCACGGTTTCCACCATAGATATAAAAACCACACACGTTAAGATTCCCATTATCAGAGGATGTACAATAGCTGGAAGGTTTCTCCCAGCATCCTCTCTGCTTAGGGGCACACAGTGAGGGCTCGCCCTAAACAAGGGACCACATTCTACTCTCCTTCCACCAGTAACCAGTTCAGCACTGCTAGTATTCCTTGCAGTGCTCTATACAGGACTGTCACTGTGGGAATGTTCCAAGTGTCATCATCATCATCACCCCCTCGTCCAGTTTGGTCATGACATCATTTGGCTTGAGCTCCGTTCAATAGCACTACGAAATAAAATCAACTAAAAAGTGAGTGTGTGTGGAAAGGGGTCAAGGACATGTTTCATGGGAGTCATGACGACGACGACGACGACAAGGCGGCCACACAGAAGGCTTCGGCGGAACGCTGCCCCCTCCTGCGCGGAGGCCCGGTCCGGGCCCGCTCCGAGAAGCAGGGACGCGGGGGATGGCAGCGGGGGCCGGAGAGGGGCCTCCGCACGCACGTCCGATCAGAAGTTGAGCTTGGTGGCGGGCCGCTCGCGGCCCGAGTCGGTGGTGGTGCTGTTGATGCGCTTGCGGTTGCGCTTCATCTTGGACAGGTCCTTGTCGAACACCTCGCCCGAGCGCAGCGCCGACACCAGGTCGTCGAACTCGCCGCCGTCGTCCTCGCCGTTGGCCTTGGCCTTGCGCGCCTTGCGCTCCTTCTCCCGCTGCTCCTTCAGCTGCCAGAGAGAGAGAGAGAGAGGGGACACCACCTTTACTGTGTGGGGCGGCTGCCTGCTTCCTTGGCTAACGGACAACGTGAAGCTGCTTCTGAGTTGAGTAGGACAACGTGAAGCTGCTTCTGAGTTGAGTAGGACAACGTGAAGCTGCTTCTGAGTTGAATAGGACAACATAAAGTGGCTTCATGACCTAAATGGGTCATCATCAAGCGGCTTCATGACCTTCATGAGACAACGTGAAGCGGTTTCATGACCTTAATGAGACATCATGAAGCGGCTTCATGACTTTATTATGACATCAAGCGGCTTCATGACCTTCATGAGAACACATGAAACTACTTCTGAGTTAAATATGACAGCGTGAAGTGGCTTCTTTTGACTTCCTGACCCCCCCACACACACACACACACACACACACACACACCTGCGCCTCCATCTTGGCCCGGCGCTCCTCCTCCTCCTTCCGCTTGCGGATGTTCTCGTTCTCCTGCTGGGCCTCGGAGAACGACTGCAGGAACTGGTCGAAGATGCCGAAGAACTCGTCCGGCTGCATCTTGCCTGCGTCCTCCCCGAAGTGCTTCACCGCCCTCACGAACTGCGGGGACCCCGGGGAGACGAAGATCAGAGGAACGTCCGAGGATGCGAGGACCCAGCGAAACCGTGTTGTAAAGCCTGGTCTACGGCAGCACTCGTTAGGGCGTTTGCAACGAGAGCAGCGTTAGCGGTATTCCGAAGCTTTGAAGCCGGAGCCGCGTGGCTAATGATTGCAGCCAGGGGCCCGTGGGTTCAGATGAAGGCCGCGTGTTTGTTGGTTACGGGGCGAAAGTTTGAGAGGGAGAGGGAGACCAGATGTGGAACCACGCTGAGATCATGGAAGTTCAAAAGATGTTTATGTCAGGGGCGCCTGGGCGTGGCCCTGTCGATGCTTGTTAGTACATAGATAAACACGTGTTTACGTCGGGCCACGAACACTGTAAAATTAGATGGATGGACTTTTTGTGTTATGGCGTTGTGGACAGGGGAGATAATGGGTGAAACCCAACACCCTATGGTTATGTCATGTGGAATTCCAGGCACAGTGGTCAAAACTCGCTTTGTGTCTCGATATGCTTTTATGAAAAGAAACACACACACACACCCGCACCAACACGCACAGGTGTGTGTGTGTGCGTGTGTGTGTGTGGCAGTGACTTGGTAGTACACACACAGGCACACATCGTTGACTTGTGTTCCATTAGGTTTTGAGCCTGTGACAGGCGACACTAGGGGCGTCAAGTTAAAAATTAATTGTTTCCAGGTGTCGTGTGAAGTTGTTTACCCGGAGAGCGGAAAGCATCGTGAAGGTTGTTCACGCCTTGGAGCCAGAGGACAGACAGAGGCACGCTGCGTCGTTTCCTCGCTAGCTACAGGGACACCAATGCTAGCTCTACCAGCGACTGCTGTCAGGACATCGTTTTCTAGGTTTTCAATGCCCTGCCTTCATAATGCACTACACTTTGTTGAACCAAGAGGGACAACTTCGGTACATTCTGTTTGTGAAGACGGTCCCCAAACCGAACCGATAATTATATCAGAATATTTTTTTAAATTCCCAAAGCTAGTAGCATTGGGGTCATGTATATACTACCTGCTGTATACAGACATATATATACTGCTAATAACCTTCTGTGGGATAGCTTTGTCGCTACACTGAAAGCAGCTCTGGAGCTAACTCAACCAGAGCGGAAAGCAGAGTGCCTCCGTGGTCTGCATTAACGTTAGGGGTTCCTGGAAGTTCCTGGGGCTGCAGGGATCATTAAAAGACCCGTAAAAAGCCCCAGCTGGAAGTGACCTGTCGACCCCCATGGTGATAACCAACTCTAACCCCAGAACCACCCCCCCCACACCCCACACCCAGCGCTGACTCACCAGCTCCTTGGCCTCGGCCAGAGAGTCCTCTACGTCGGAGAAGCTGAAGCTGGCCACCGCGATGAACTGGCTCACCACCGACACAAACTTGTCGCCGGCTTCCTGTGGTCGCTTCTTCTGGTACTCCAGCTCCTGAGAAGGAGACACACGCACACACACACACACACACACACACACACACACACACACACAAAATCAGATGTTGAAGATGAGGAACATGGGTGGACTTTAAGAAGAGAAGCACAGTGTGTCACCATCCAACACAATCGAGTGGCTGTTACTAGACTCCCATCTGAAAAGGTTGTGGGTTTGATCCCCAATGTAACCTCGCCATAACCTGTGGGCATCCCACCTGCTCCTTAATGACATGCACCTGAATTCACTGTGGGTCGCTTTGGATTTAAAGAGGACTAATGAGTAGTGAACAGTGCAGAGTGAAGGGTAATAGTGGTGAAGGGTAATAGTGGTGAAGGGTAATAGTGGTGAAGGGTAATAGTGGTGAAGGGAGAGGCTGCGTTGTGTTAGCGGTTCGCAGCTCTGGACTCACACTCTCCACGCTCTTCAAGCCGCTGCGCAGGTTGTTGATGTCCTTCTCCAGCTCGTTCATGCTGCAGAGGGAACAGAAAGCAAAGGACAAGTGGTTAGGGGCTTTGACTCCCAGCCCAATGGTTCTGGGTTCGAAGCCCAATGGCCCCGGTCTGCCTGTAGGTATCTTTTGAGCAAGATGCCCTAACAACCCCGCACTAGATCATTATTGAAAAGAAAAGTTGTTTTGGATAAAAGTGTCTGCTAATTAACTCATAAATAAAACATTTTAAACATGTAAAATATATATATATATATTATATATAGAAAGAAAGTTTGTAAAAAATAAGAAAGAATAGTCTGTAAGATACATTTTAAAAAGGGCCCCATTTTTTTCTTAAATGGGCTGAGGTTTGTTCCCGGTTGCCGTGGTAACGTACTTGACTTTGGCGGCGTCTGGGACGCACTGCAGCTCCTCCTGGAACAGCAGCACCTTGGGGTACTTAGTCTCCAGGATGGTGATCAGGTAGTGGAGCAGCGTGATGTTCCTGCACACACACACACACACACACACACACACACACACACACACACACACACACACACACACACACACACACACAC
>JAOPJO010000097.1:3327213-3341927 GCA_027123675.1 Molva macrophthalma
AGTTGCTTACCAGCTTCCACAAGAGACTCAAGACACATTTGTTCAGAGTTCTAGCCTCCCTCCTCCCACTCAATGTCTGCCTCATACTTCATGTCTACTCAAAGTAGACATGAAACCCTGCGCTTGCCCTTGTTCTTGTGTCAAAACAAGTGTAGTGGTAATCTGGCAAGCTGGGTGCTGCCACCTAGTGGTGTAAATAGACTAGGCAAGTAGTAGATATAGTTGATGGGGTAGCGGTTCTAAGATTTAAAACGTGAACACGGAAGTGGCTCGTGTTACTCAAAGGTCCAGACCTCCACGCTGTGTATGTTGAAGTCCTGCTGGGTGGAGAGGGCCTGGTTGTCGAAGGTGGCGCAGCCGCTTGTGGTGCCCCGATACAGCTCGGCATCCAGCCACAGCCCCAGCTGGCCCCTGGAGCAGGGCAGAGAGGGGTGGAGAAGGAGACGGGGAGGGAGGGGAACAGATGAAATGCAATGGACAGCTTGAGCAAGGCTCACAAGGCCGGTGTTTCTCCACCTTGGGGTTTACCGGAGATGCAGATGGGGCTCAAGCCAGATAAGGGTCTTGCATGCTATAGATATTCAATGCTGTTTGTAGATATGGATGAGCGTATGGTGAAACAATGTGTGGGGAATTAGGTGCAATGGGAGCCTTTAAACATGGGGTCTTCGGCATGAAAAAAAAGGTGGAGAACAGGGACGAAATGAACACCAACATCAAATCCACCAGCCAATAGCGGATACCATTTGACAGGTAAAAAAAAAAATCCAGGGTAACATATTAAAACAATCGCTTGGCCGGTAGTTTTTTCCACCCAGGCAGGTAAAAAGACAAAATCCTAAGTACATTTTGCACCGTGGTTGAGAACCATTGCCCTAGTAACTAAATCAACAAGAAAAAGGGTGTGAGGGTTGATTGCAGAGACTGATAAAAAAATAAAAAAAGAGAGAGATTGATAAAAAAACAGAACGAGGGCTAAAGGCACAGAGCTAACGTGGTCCAACAGAACCTGATCACCTGTGATCAGACTTACCCTCCACCTCCAAACTGCAGAGAATCAATATTGCCTTTCACAAAGTAAGAGTTGTCCCCCGTCCAGCGGTACACCTAAACAAGAGGAACGCAAACTCAATAATCTCAACACATTATTTTCGGATCAAACATTTGAAACAGAGCTTTGTGTGCATGGAAACGATGGATGGATGAGGGGGGGGGGGCCAACCTTAATCTCAGGGCAGAAGCTATAGAGGAAGGTCTCTCCAGTGCCGTAGTAGTGTTCGCTCACTCGGAAGGGATGACTGGAGAAGGCCCCGAAAATCTGGTACAGAGAACAGCACAAGTAATCGGGATGCCGAGTTTGCATGCAATTTGTATTCGAGAGTATGACTAAGCTTTGTTTCCTCAGCCAGTCTCTTTACTGTGTGGTGTGTGTAGGTAACCGGGATGGAGTTCAAAGATAATGGGTCATATTTCAAACTCCTGACTAGCCAAAGTATGTGCACAAAGTGCCTTTTCTATCTACGTATTGATCAGGAAGAAGTCAAGGGTTCATCCAATAAGGCAAACAATGTGGTAACATCTTGAAGTAGGGCAATGCTGACCTCACAACAATAACCTAATTCTAACATGTCCCGTTACGCTCCTTGCGAAGGCCGTCGACACAAATCTCAAATACAATAAAAGAAAAATGGCAGACGCTGTGATCCCTTGCATTTATCCTGGCTCTCCGTCTCACCTGGTTGTCCATGTCCTTCAGAACCAGCAGGACTGGGCTGTCCACCTCCAACAGGTTTCTGTACAGCGTCTTCAGGCTGGTGCCATGGTTCTGGGAGCTGTAGGCCAGCCTCCAGAGGTAACCCTGCACCCGGGCCGGCAGGCGGCAGGCCAGCTGAGGAGAGAGAGAGGGGCGGGGTCAGTTTACACACACTGGATGCACACAAGGCCTGCCTTACGAAGGGGTAACCTTACAGGTCTGCTGAACGCTAATGATCTTGGGTTGCGTTTTATGTTTTTATTAATAAGAAAAGATGTGCTTTATTAGTCCCACATGTGAAATGAGGTTGACAAAGTACACTTGTATAATAAAAGGGAAATTCCTTTTTTAAGGACATTAAGGGAATGATGTGTGGCTGTGGGCTCACCTTCTCCACGTGTGTGTCCTGCAGCAGAGCGCTGCTCTCCCCCAGGACGGGCAGCGCGTCCACAGACAGGTCCGCCTCGAAGCTGCTGAAGCTCTGCCGGCGCTTGGCCTCATCGACGGTGATGATCTGGTGAAAAAAACGCAGCCCTCCCCACATTACGCTCAACACGAATGAAAGACGCTCACGACACTGTGTTCATAACGTGTACGTGTTCGCCTGGTTCAAAACCTCAAAAGGAGAGACATCCTGATGTGATGTACACTACAGGACCGGGCTAATGGTTCTAGGTATGTTTACAAGAAGGACATCTGGGTGACAATTTCAGGGTGAATTCGGGAGCGGGACAGTGTCGTGGCTAGGGTGTCCCGACTCCAAACCAAAAAAAAAAGGGACTGGGTTGAAGCCGCAATGTCTACCTCCCAGCTGCATGACGCTGGATCGCTGAAGAAGTTGTCAATCATGTCCAGCTCGTCCACCACCACGAAGCCCTGCTCCCGCGCCTCCTTGCCGTACACGTCAGGAGACCACTGGACGAAGAAGCCGTACAGGTGGTCCACCCTGGGACACCCAGACACAACGCATTGGGTTACCGTCATGGACCGGCACATTTAAACCTGCACCATGTTCCACCGTTGGCAGCCTCTGGGGGCTCGAGTTGTAGAACACTAGCCGCTTCGGACTGACGAGAAGAGGAACGTCACTACGGAAACCGAGGCTAAGGAATTCTGTGAGCATGTCTTCCAGCCGGACGACAGCGGAACGTTTGTATCATAGTTGTACAGAAATATTGTCGTTGTTTTGTCCAAGTATTGTCTTATGCTGGTGCAAAGATGGACCACAATAAGACAACATAGAGGGAAATTCCCTGGATGGATTGACTCATGGATGTGTGCATTTTATTCTTGAGAAACTTTCAAGGTCGGATATTTTCAAATGGAGTAAATAGTTGCAGCAGAAAAGTGACAAAAAAAGTGACTGCGTTTTTATGTTTTTGTGATGCATTTTGATTTATATACAACCTCGTGTATGTCAATGACGTTCGTTTATCATGTGTGTGTGTTTTTTGTGTTTGTGTTCACCTCTCCTGCGGCACGGCAAACCAGTACTCTGGCTGCTTTCCTCGGCCGCCGTACGTGTGGGCGGGGCTAGAGTTCATAGCCACGGCGAAGGACTTCCTCATTGGCTTCCCCAACTTGAAGCACAGGAACATGGGCGGTTTCTTGCTCTTCTCCTCGGAGGACATGAGCATGTCTGTTGGAAAAATGGAGAATTTTCGCCATGATGCAATGAAAAAAATCAATGCGTCACAGGAAGTGATGTTGGTGGTTTGACCGCAAACATTTCACAAGCCCCGAAAAAAAACCCTTACCCTGTATGGGGGCCTGCATCCTCTCCAGCAGCCAGGACTTCACCTCCGCTTTGCGCCTCTCCTCCTCACTCAGTCCACTGGCTTCTCCTCGGTGTTTCTCCTGTGGAGCCAGTCCCCCGGGACTTCCCTTCCCATCAGCCCCTGCACCCGAGTCCGACCGACTCGACATCGGGTCGTGTCGCCCCGTCATGTCGCCGCTCACAAAGTCCTGGCTCCCGGGAGATGTGGCAGCGTTCCTATCTTTGGCATCGATCGCCCCCCCTCTCGCCAGCCTCTGTTTCTCCGTCTCGGAGGACGACTGCAAGGATTCTCTGTCTTCCACAGAACTGTTCGGAGCCACGCCCTCGTCCTCCTCCTCCTCCTCCTCCTCATCCTCGGTCGGCTTCCCCTCCGTTCGACGCGCCGAGCGCTTCGCGGGGTCTTCCTCCGGGTCGGAGGTCGGGGGGCCCGCGCGCGCCCGCTGACCCCCGCTCAGGGTCCCGCTCGGGGGTCCGGGGTGCGTTGGGTCCGGGTCGTCGCTGCTCCCGTTCAGGGTGGGCTCCAGCTCTGTGAAGCCCTCGTCCGACGGGGTCTTGTCCACCAGCTCCCTCGCTATCGTTTCAGGGCACATGGAAGGGCACCTCAGTGGCTGCACTGGAGCGTGGACACTTTTGTGAGTTGCCATGCAGACCGTGGATTGTGGGCAGGATAGTGTAGTGGTCTGGGTGTTTGACTCACTCCCATTCGAACGGGCAGCTTCGCATGTCACCCCTTACCTCCATCGGCTCTCCTACGTGGTACTGATTTGTACTGTTCTAATTGTGTTCATTTGTTTGCTGCCGTTGTGTCGTCTCCCTTTCGGAGCACTTTTTATTGCCGTGTTTCACGTAAAAACGATCTACGAATAAAGTTTGACTTGATTTGATTTAATGACGTGTACGCTCAAATCTACTGCAATGGGCAATGTGCTAAATGACTAAACAATACCCGTAAAATAGATTTGGAGACTGAATAGCGTCTTTCCAAAAACCCCATCAATCGGCGTCATTCCGAGAGAAAAGAACTCACAACACCAAGATGGATCGGAAAGCATAATCCACATCCTACCAGATTCTGAGAAGTGGGAGTTGATGTCGTCCAGGAATATGGGCCCCTTGGTCTCCAGCGCCTGGTACCGGCTGAAGGGGTTGAGGTCCTGCACCGAGGGCAGCTGTTCCCACTCGCCGGGCCTGTAGACAGGACACAGATCCTGGGGTAGGTCGCTGCGGGAGGGGGGCAGCCGTTCATGTGGCACCACACATACCAAGCGGTAAAAGAAAAATGAGATGGAGGAAGGGGGGGGGGGGGATAAAAATGAGATGGAACTGAAAACAAGAGTTGAACTGAACTAAACAAGGTGAATTTAGAAAAATAACATAAATGATGAAAATAGCCGAATAAAAACATACTGGCATGGGAAATGGGATACTAAAGAAAAACCAAATGGAAGCCAAACTTTGCAAGGACACGGAGAAAGGCCGTAGAAGGAAACGGGATCTATATTGCATGTGCTCTATTTCAAATAGAGAAATAGAGTGGGATGGTAGATCAACCAGAAGTACCAATTGAATTGGAGCAGACTAGATATAGTGAATACTAACTAGCTAGAGAGGGGCCAGAGTGGGGCCAGAGAGGGGCCAGAGTGGGGCCAGAGCGGGGCCACAGCGGGACCAGAGTGGGACCAGAGTGGGACCAGAGTGGGGAAAGAGCGGGGCCTTACGAGGGTGGGGCATCCTTGAGCTTCATGCGCGACACGTCGTCATACAGCGCCACCGACACCACCTCCTCCATGGGGCAGATGAGGCCGTACTCCTCGCAGCCGTGCTCGATCACCAGCGGGTCCGACTTGTGGGGGTCGAACATGATGTTGTTGGGCGTCACGATCAGCACCCCGCCCACCACGCCCTGTCGGGACAGGAGGAGAGCAGCAGCAGGTGAAGGTGAGGCGCGTCCAACGCGTGATAGAAGGAGAAGCTTATGAGACAGGTGCAGGAGGAGGGCGCGAGCGCGAGGACTACTGTTTCGGACCCATTCGGATGAATCCTATAGAGGTCGGTGAAGGAGGTGCTGTGTTAAGCATTTGTTTTGTTTGTTCACTCCCCTCGCATGCAAATGTCTGTGCAGTATATGCAAAAAAATAATTGGAACACGTAAATCCTAGACATAAAGACGCCGCATTGACTGCTTCGACCTGTTGCTATGATACGTCAACATCGCCGCCATATTGAAGAGGCCAATACTGTCCTGTGAACAAATACAAGGAAACAGGATAGCTGCGCCTTTTCTGGATAAAAAGCACTATTACGTTGACATTTCGCTACCGATTTCAATATGTACATTTCATATTAAAAATATATATATGCTTTTTCATTTTATTTTACGTAAACCCCTGAATAAATACTACTCATAGAAACGCTCCCCTACGTACTTGTATTTCTTTACAGGCCAGTCTTTGCCTCTCCAATACACCACCGTATACAGTGAACTGTATACGGAGTATACATGTCTATGTATATGTAACATGTCTATGTATACTGTAATGAATGCTAAATGACTCGATGCAGAATACAATAAAGCATAACAAAAGACTAACTTATGGAGACAGCTTTAGCTAGAATAAGAAAAAAACGACAATTTTGTAAACAGATGTTCATCTGTAGGCGGGAGGAGGAGGTCATGTCAAATAAGACGTAGTGAACTGTACGAGCAAGTATGTTTTGACGGAAGTTACACGTCAAATCTCTGGTTCAACAAACATTCAACCACCCCTCTCCCTTATCTCTAAACTGGAGGCGGGTGGCATTAGGTAAAGCCATGACCACAATCTAATTATGGTCATGGCTTCAAACGGGATAGGATTCACTGGACAGTGATGGACAGCTGGTATCAGGGGCAGCGGTGAGGGATGCGTTACCATGCCGTCGGTGAAGTATTTGCAGCTCATCTTGATGAACTTGACTGTGGCCGGGCTTTCGTCCTCCGAGGTGGGAGACACATGGCGTTGGATGGGTTTCGCTGGGCTGCTGTTGGAAACTCCCTCCTGTGGAGAATAATAACTAGCTTATATTGCGTCAACGTGAACCTGATCCTAACCACCGTACTGTTAAAAGGTCCTCTGTTTTACAACCAGAGAGTGTCCATCCAGATGTATGATGGATAGAGTACAGCGTACCAGTTGGTACAGTCCACTGGGCAGGATGGTTGGTTGATCCCTTAAATGGGGGCCCTTTCAGGGGAACTCTAAACGGCAATTGGGTTTCTTATCGCTTATACCGGTTTCCTCCGTGTGTTTCTCCATGAGAAACCCGTCCAACACTTACTTGTGATCCATTCTCAGCGGGCTGGGGCACTGGCTCCGTCTCTGATTGGCTCAAATCCGGGACAAAGAGTTTCTGCAAATCGTGACAGACACACTTGTTAGCCAATCAAAAACGATACAAGAAGGCAGAAAGGTGCGGCGCAGCACGGCCGACCTCTCACCTGACCGGTGTAGACACTGCGGGCGAACAGCTTGTTCAGCTGCACCAGTTTGTTGGGGGTGATGTTGAACCTGAGGGCGATGCTGTTGAGCGTGTCGTCCGAGCCCACCTGTAACAGGAGAGCAAGTGGGTGGGATGGGGTTTACGAAAAGGCAGGCACCAAACTGTTGCCGGTGAAGACGCATCGCTGCGCACTCACGGTAAACTCCACCGTCCCAGGGGGTCGTCTCTTCTCCCGCTTTGTCTGGGTGACGGCTTTTAAGCTGTCGGCTGGGTCAAAGGAGAGAGACGGAGAGACAGAGTGAGAGGCAGAGAGAGAAAGAGAGGCAGCGAGAGAGAGGGATGGAGAGGGATTGAGTTTTCCCGAAGAGCACCCCCCCCCCTGTAAAAGATCATCTTTAGCTTTAATCATTATCCTATAAAAAGATAAATAAGTGTCTCGACTTTCCCTAGACCGCCGATTCCAAAATGGCTGAATAAACATTGCGAAAGCGGCCACATTTCCAACCCACATAAGTCCATGACGACCAAAATGACATGAATCTTGATTTCTACAGCAACATCCAAAGCATTTGGTTATATTTAGGGTCAGAGCCTGTGTGTGTGGCAGACGTGCTGCAGTAAACCATCAAAGCTTGAACAGAAGAAAAAAAAAAAGAAAGAAAAAACATCACATATGGCAGCGTTTTCCTTGTTTTTTTTTCCATGTTGTTACCAACAATAAGGAAGCGCAATCCCAACTGCTCCCATACACCGCTAATCATGAATGCCTCTCCTGTGGACAGTGGGCATGACGACTAGCCTCCCAGGGAGGTTGCTCTACAGGGAAGTCTTTGTGTGGTTTAACATGCACTTGGAGAATCATTGACTGAGTGGACTTGGACTCCGCAGCTTGTAATGCAACACTCAAAAGAGCACCCGTGAGGGAGCCATTGTGTACACATGATAGCCGAAAATTAAAACAGGTGTTGGTTATATTGCCCTGATCCCTGGCTAGGCTAGGCTTTGTGTTTGATTTGATTTCGGATTTCATGCACACGCAGATGGTCCCGTGGTGTCCTCTTACTGAGCAACAAAAAATAAAAACGGTAGACATTATACAGCCGGCTTACCCAATCTCCGGCTGGTGATGGTAATCAATCAGCATTGTCAACATGGACTAGCTCAGCAAATGACTCTTCACCTGTCTGTTGACCTTATGCAACAGCTCAGTTCAAAAAGAATTAAACCTCTTTGTTCAGAATATATTCTTTACAGAATATATCGACCGGCATGCAAAGATGCGACTCAAACGTAGCTTAAGGATAGTGTTGTGATTATAAGTGGTAGGATAGTTCAGTGATTGGGGGTGTTTAGAGTCCCAGCCGAAAGGTTCTGGGTTCGATCCACAAATCAGCCCGTTGCCACCAAATTGCCACCAAACCGGTTCTTGAACCGGTTCCGTTCAGGATTCTTGTAACCTTGGTGCCATCGAGAGAACCAGCCCCACGTTTCTAACCGTTTTGAGCGGAACCGTTGTAATCCAGGAAGTAACCAGTAGCAGCGCGCTCTATTTCTCCATGGAACGGCACCCGTTCCATGTTTGCGGAAAAGGGGGTAAATGTCTGCATATTCCACCGAGGCGCACGCACCCGTGAGAGAGACTTTTGTAAATGTAGTGAAGAGCAGTGGAACGGCCCACAGAGTCACAGGGGGCCTCACCTGATTCTGAGGGGGGCTTCGCCGCTTTCCTAGGCTGCAGCTCGGCCGCCTTCGCCGTCCTGTCCGCGGGCTCGGTGCCGTTCTGCGCCTCTGGACAGGAAATGAAAGGCGACTTGGGCAGCAGGTGAGCGGGGTTCTGCTCGTGGGCGTTTTTCTCCGATATGCTCTGTTTGAGTTGCCTCCGCTTCTTCAGCCTGGAGAAGACGGACAAAGACGTTTGTTGTTGTGGTTTACGTTTTTACTCTGTTAAGAGGAGACGGGACGGAGCCCTGGCCTTCCTGATTATCATTCGATCCATCAAGCGTTCCTTTCCCAAGTTAGTGAGGAAAAGGAGGACGACCCGTTTGAATGCAAATCTGCGACTTCAATCTCAAATTCACTCACTGGGTTTGATCTTGATTAATCGCAATCTCACATGCCACAACAATCATGCGGTTTGTCTCTGTAAGAGATAGCATCAGCAGGAAAACTTTCTCCCAGCCGCTTCCTTGTCATCCTCTCTCTCTCTCTCTCGCTCGCTCCTTCTCCGTGTGATTAAACATTGATGGGGCAGGAGTGATGACAAGGCGTTTCAAGGCGTCTGCTAAGGCTTCATTACCAAGGAGAGAGGCGCACAGCACTGTGCCAAGCTTGCAAAGTGCATCGACGAGCTTAAAAGGTAGCCCCTGACCATCATAATAATAACAATGAGAGTCTAACGGAGGAACTGAAACCTGGGGAATGAGTGAAAAGAAACGGCCACTGACACTGCAAAGAGATCTGGACACATTACATCATCTTGTATGCATTGTGTGTGACTGACCGGGAGTTGTGTGTCCTCGAGGCAAAAGAGGAGTGTGTTTTTTGTTATCGCGTTAGGGCCGACGTAATGGAATGGCCACCGGAAAGGGGAGGGAGAGAAATACATTCTGACACTGAACACTAGCTGCAGCATATGTCTACTCTTGTTATGCCATGTTGATCTTTGCTCTGTGTTGCACTGTACCACAGGAAGTGAGCGACCATGTGGCGCGTTTGTGTGGCGCGGGATGGGTTTAGGTTTGTGTTATGTCAAAGAAAAGGCCATTTCCCCCCCACCACCACCACCACCGCTGCTACATGCAGGTACTCTCAAGTCCATACTGGCGTGACCATTTTGCTACGGAAGACACCTGCAATTTTTGCCACATGCACACCTCCACCTGCTACAGCTAAACATGTAGCCCATATTTCTCCGAAAACACCACCCCAAACACACTGGCTATCTGTCGTTCTGCAGCAAGTCTGATGCTCTTCTTCGGCGTGTTGTGAGAATACAATGTGTAGCTGTAGCAAGCATCTTTTGAGCAGCCTTCCTCCCACACAGTATCGTGTTGCACTTTAATCGAATTTGTAATTGTACCGCAGCTAACCCGTGTCTGCAAGACCAGTGATGCATGACTCCTGTCGACCAGCACCTGTATTATTCACAGACACTGCCGCGTGGTACAGAATGAAGGGTAATGAGAAATAGGTTGGATACAGAAATAACAGCAGTTAAATGAGCATTCAATAAAAGGTTTCATCATTATTTTACATACGTTTAAATAGTACTTCTAAATGACTACAACAAGTCTGTCACACCTGTTATATGACCGAATGTTGTTTTCAATATTAGCTCTTCTGTAAGCACTTCATACAGTAACTTAAATCAAAAGCAAACTGTTGACACCCATACAGAAATACAAAACATAACTGACATCCAATGCAGAAACATACTACAATCATGCACACACGTTATCCCTTACCTGGCGAAATAACCCGGCTTCCTTTCTCGCTTCTCCATTTGGCCAGGGCTTTAGCGTAGCATGCAAACAAACAAGCTACAGAAACACGCACACGCAATGTGTCCAAACCAGCAGACACCTTTTTTGGAACAGATCCCTTCAATCTGCGCTAGTCTCAACCTCTCCGTTTATCCTGTTGGAGGAACAGAGAATTGTGGGATTAGCAGGATAACAGGGTGCGTCACAAGATTGGGAGTCCATAGAAATCGATGGAAATTGTTTCAGGGCGATGGAGGCTTCGTAACAGTCCGCTAAGATCGTTGCACGCCCACTGGGATAAGTCCCAGTGTCAGATACTAACACAACGAGGCTCCGCCTTACTTAGCAACCCTTACAGTCATAAATATAGTGTAAGGTTGCGATCATATTTGTGATGTTAAGAGCATTGTCATGCAAACCCACACTAGTTGTAAACATCCAACCAGAGGGAAACGTGAACAGTGGTGAAAACGACTCGCTGTATGAGTCGTTCCGTTTATACAGTGTCCAGCAAAGATATCAAAGACAAAGCTTTTAACTAGTCGTGTTAATAGTGTCCAGAAAAAGGCATGTTATCGGCATGTCAGTGTCATGATCACGGATAACCCGCATGCAGATAGCTAGATATGAGGCCAACACAACAGCAACGTGACCACCACATACCCGCAGTTAGGAGAACGTCGAGGCTTTAAGCACCTTGGACGGTACGCTCGGAGAACATATCCATAGCGAAGAGTGATCTTTCAGCTTCAATCCAGGCCGAACTCACATGCGAGCAGCAGCAGGCGCGAGCAAGGTTCAGTCAAACATATGACCCACAGCTGATGCTAGCGTGGGCTAGCCGCATCAGCTAGCAATAAGGATGTTGTTTACGAGACAATGGCAACCTGCTAATGAGGTGACATCAAAACAGTTAGCGCTATGCGACGCGTTGTTTTATCAGATGACGCCCTCTCTGTTTGAACCAGCGTGTTGTTGTGTAACTCTTACGGTAATGTCTGAGTTTGAGTGAATTTCAAGGCTTTCAACACTGCATGATAACTAACATTAGAGGATGTCGGCGACATACCTTGTATTCATCTTACGATAGAAACACTACTACGCCCCCTCGCGTCACGTTCTGCAAAGCACGCTCATCAAACTAGTAGGCTTCTAGTGAGATAAAAAAAACAGGGTCTCTCGCGTGCTTGTGCATATTCGTAATCCTTTATTCGTACTAAAATAATAACCCAATTAACAAAAATATGCATGAAATATATATACCTTCGATAAAGCATACAGTTTCCCTGGTGGTCTAGTGGTTAGGATTCGGCGCTCTCACCGCCGCGGCCCGGGTTCGATTCCCGGTCAGGGAACACACGTTTTCTTCAGGACTTATCCATTTGAAATGATTGATGAACGGTGCCGTATGTAGCTTTTATTACGTACAGAATCAAAGCCTTACATTAACAAATCTAAATAAAAAAAAAGATCTGTGTGAAAACGCGTCAACTCAAAAGGCATGCAAAACATTTACCAACTGTTGAGCGAAACAACTGAAAAATGCGAAATAGGAAATAATTGTATTATGTTATTATTGCACCGAAAAAAACTCAATGCCACTGATAAACGTTTCAGGTCTGTGTCTTTGACCCCCATCATATGCCATCGCAAAAAGAAACACCAAGCCTATCGCCAGATAGCGCAGTTTCACAACAAATTAACGACCATGAAGGGCCCACATCGCTGCATCTTGCTGAGATGTCACAGCGATGTATGCGTGTGCGTGTGTGTGTGTGTGTGCGCGTGTGTGTGTATGTGTGTGTAATGGGCAACAATTTGTTTGAATATATAACAATGTGCTAAAGGTATATTTTTCTGTGTGATTGCGTAGTCAGTTATACCCAAGATAAAAGGGTGAGTGATAGAGAGAGAACTAGATTATAAAAGATACAAAAAATACATAAAAGCATACAAATTATTACTTCGGATCAATGATGGGACCTTCAATAACTCAATACATTTAGCAAGTACGTGTTAAGAAAATAGCTTTCTGGCAGATTCGATAACTTGGAAAGATAGTATGTATTTGTGGACCCTGGGTCTCTGGAAGGTGGGAAGAGACGGAGACCAAAACAGCCGCGGCTCCTGATTGGTCAGTAATGGCTTTAACCAGTTCCTGACTGGCTGTGTGTCTTGGCAGTTATTTTGACAGTATTATCACGAAAAAAGGAGATAAGCGGTCTTAGGAATCGCCATGGCGCCGGCTTGTCCCTCCTCCGGGTTGCTCAGACTTTCAACCCTCTGAGGCAAAAGATTGGTTTGTGGACGACTGTCGGACCAGAACAGGGTTTTGGTTGGCAAGGAGCCTGTCGGTTCTGGGTAGCATCATTGCCCTTCAAGAGTTAACCTCACTGGGAACTTTAACCGCCTTTAATTCAGTGCCAGGACATCCCAATTGTCCACCACACCCAACAACCACCCCACAGAACACGGATCTGCCCAGAAACGTGTTTGAACATGTCAGGACAATCAACGTTGGGAAACAATGTGATGGAGCTAATCAGTGTTGATACCGTGATAAGAGTATAGATTATAGATTTCACAGGATCAGCAGGGAGTTTCTCCATGGCATTCGTGGCACATGTGGCTCATATGTGGTCACTTTAGTCTTGTAATAATACACACTTTGTGTTTATTCGATTTTTAACCTTTTCTTGATAGCATTCAGTGACATTCTGTGGTTAAACTCATGGTCTCCTCCTGAGAGTGGGATAGATACAGCGGACTGCTGGAAGAGGGAATATAATAAAAGATCAAAGCGATTACTGGCATCCATAAGAAGAATGTATGTTGCGGAGCAAAGAGAGCAAGAGAGATGGGGTGGAGAGAGAAAGAGAGAGATGGAGAAGAAAGAGAGATAGGGTAGAGAGAGAGAGAGAGAGAGAGAAATGGGGGTTGGTGGATGGAGCGATTAAACATCAGACTTGGTTTGTCACACGTTATATCTTACAGCTTGTATACAACATCTACAACAAATTGAACGAATGATATCAACAGTGTTTGTGGCGTTGTTTGCACAACAGCCAAGCCACGCTACAGAGATATTCAGCCACAATCACACCACCACATGGATGCCATCTATCAGCGAACCAACAACCGATGTACATTTCACCACAGAACAACAGCCTAGAATAAACAATTCAAAGCACGTTCTGGTAACTCCCGTTTCCCATTCCGAGACGCCTTTTTTTTTTCCTTTTCGGAGAAAACAAGGGGGAAAAAAACAACCTTCTGTTTCATTGTGTTTTTTTTTAAATATATGTTTTGGTCTTTGATGACCCAAGGCAGGCCTTGGAGAAGATCTCAAATCTTTGGCTACGGACGTCACATGCAGTCAGCTTAGACTAGCGCCAGTGATAACCGGGAGGACACCGTGGCAATAAGGAGCGGTCGAACCTAAACACTGGAAAAGGATGTGTCACGCAGATGATAATTGATTGGAGATTTCAGGGCCATGATTCATTACAACCAAGATTTTCTTGGTTAATCGGTTGAGCATTTTGTATATTTTCTTGGCATAAGCCTGGATGAGTGATACATCTAATCTATGTGTTTATATTTAGAAGAGAGCGAGGGATAGTGAGAAACTGCTGCTGAATACATTTATTAGGATAGGAAATCTTTTAGGTAGGCGGATTGTTAATGAGGCTGCAGATAAGACGTTTTTATTGCCCGTTTTCCCCCATTTTGAGGAGATTCGTGTTATTGAACGAAGACCAAGCCACCGTCAGCGCATTGACCTGCGTTGGATTGGGGAGCTTTACATTGGCAATCTGTGGACACGCCGAACAAACTACAGTGATCATCATTTGACACTGCCAAGCACAGGCTGAGGAATACTGTAGAATTAGTTTAGAAGAAACAAACGTGGACGCTATTGTCATCGTATGTGGGCTTTTGAAGCGCATTAAGACTGCAGTGGGTGATTCAAATACACTTCAAGGAACAGATTTTGACTCAGTGTTAAGAACATGGTCAGGTCTTTAGAGACAGATTGGACTGAGTTTCTGCTCCGTAGTTATGAGCCATTTCTTTAAGAACGAACTCCCGCTGTTGTCCGGGAGAGATGGATAGCAGAGATCACCATCTAGGCTACCATCAGCAGAATGACACACACACACACACACACACACACACACACACACACACACACACACACACACACACACACACACACACA
>JAOPJO010000097.1:3386153-3402100 GCA_027123675.1 Molva macrophthalma
GATGAATCACAATTCACCATCGTCATCATCAAAATACACAATTGTGTGACATGATATATAAATTACACCCAATATATGAATGTGCTTTTCATCTGATTTTACTGGAAAGTCCAGAATAATATATGGTTATATGATCACTATGCCCTGAATCAGTGTTGTGCTCTGACGCCCCCTGCAGGTAAGAAAGCATACAGCGTCTCCTCTAAACCGGAGCAGATCATGGCCGAGTTGTACCAGAACGGACCCGTAGAGGCAGCCTTCCTGTTCTATGAAGATTTTCGGCTGTACAAGAGTGGTAGGGAATTGTTATATTCATATAACAATGAATATAATGGATTTCAATTGTATTTACATATTTACCAACTTGAGAGTGCACATAAACAAACGCATACACAAACAAGCACACACATTGAAAAAAAAAAGAACACACACACTAAACACACAGGCTCTTATCTTCCTGCAGGTGTGTACCAGAGAATCACAGGGGAGTTCCTGGGGGGCCACGCCATTAAGATCCTGGGGTGGGGGGAGGAGAATGGGACCCCCTACTGGCTGGCGGCCAACTCCTGGAACACCAACTGGGGAGAGAAAGGTACACTGAAAACATGGACGTGATTGGTCGATGCAATGTAGTCTCCATAGTTGTAGTTTATTCACTGCATTAGTTTACATGAGGGTGATACACCTGGATGCCTACATATTAAGTGTTTTGGGGTTTGCTACTTGCCCTACACCGTCCAAAAAAATCCCGTAAAAAAACGGTAAAAAGTCTGGCAGCAAAGTTTCCAGACGGATATCGTCAAATTACGGTAAATAACCATATCACAAAATTACATGTAAAAGACTGTAAAAATGCAGGGCATGTTTAAGTCAAAATTCATTAAATAACAGTATATTAATGTTGATAAATGTTCACTAAACAGTGGAATAACAAATATATTATGTCAAAAATGATTAAAAACCACTACCTTTCAGGTTAATCTCTGTAAATGTATGGCATTTATTTGTTACTTTATGAAACTGCCCAGTCTACCTCGTCATTTCTTATTCAAATATTGTTTTTTCATGTACAATATATCTTATATATCTTTGTCAGTCACCATGGACTCTCTTGGTGTGCCTCGTTTCTGGTGTGACCGGGGCCTAATAGCTTAAAGATATGCATTTACATTTTTTCTTCTTCTTAGTTATACCAAGACTGTTGTTGTGACAAAGGATTGGACTTCTAGGTGGTGTAGATAAAGGTCTATATTTACATGGTTCCTAATTGTCTCTAACCAGGCTTCCTCCGAGTTGCTCTAGCTGTTCTACTTAGGATTGATAATGGGGCAAATGCGAAAATCATCTAAAGAGACATTCAATGTGGGCAATACATACTGTGCATGTGAAACTTGTCACATTACCTCAAACTGCCTGTTCACTCTCAACTGGCTGCTGGGGCCTCCTTATATACCCCCGATTTTCCATCTATGGAATGAAACAGGCATTTGTTAAGACAATCAGTGCAAACGTTTTGGATTATTCCCGAAAAACATTCATAAGACTGAAATGTTCATTTCTAAATTTGAATGAACAGTAGCTTTTTTTCTTATCACACATTACTGTTACGATCGAATCAGGGGGACCCATGCGCAGACACAGACACAGGAGGTAGAAATAAACCAGAGGTTTATTGTATTGAGGTTGATAAGAAAAGAAGAGAACAGGCGAGGGTGGATGACAGCGCCGGGCTGAGTAGGTGGACGAAGAAAGATGGACGGATGGTCAGGCAGCGCTACAGGCAGGTGGGCCGGCGGTTGAGCACGCAGGTGGGAAGATGGACAGGTAGATAGTCGGTGATCCTGGGGCGAGGAGAACACAGGGATTTACGAGCATGGAAAAACCATGAAACACGGAACGAACGTGGAAATATATATATTACTGATGCCAAGACTCAAACTCTACCACTGTAGTTGCAACAACGATCTGGCGATGAGTGGGTGAAGAACCGGGGTTTATATGCAGTCGGAATGATGACCGGAGATGAATGGCAGGTGTGCATCTTGAACAGGTGGAACCCTAGTGGAATGCCTCGCCCATTGCATATACCTGAAAACGCCAAGAGAGGGAGACAGAGCAGAGAATCTGCTGGGTACGGCCACGGCCGTAACAATTACAGATAGGACCTAGGCCTTGCTTACATGGAAAACAAAATAAATCGATGGGAATCTGTAATTAAAACAAGCTTAATGTACACATCCACCATCCAAACTTGAATTTCGGCCACTAATGCATTTCATTAGCTGAACGGTAACGTTTGTGTCTAAAATGTAACATTAGCTTGAAAGCAGATAATCAACGAGATCAAGGCTGTTTTTCCTTGAAAATGTTATGATGCACCTAATTTTAGCTACATTACTGCACTGCATTAATAGATAAGTTAGCTTTAACTTTAGCCATTTAGTTTTCCTTTAATTTGGCTTGGTTGCCCACCTGCTATAAAGTTGCAGAAGGGCATGGGGATTCAAATCCACAAATCATACAAATTGGACCATCTCCCTCCCACAGCAACCCACATATTAGACTTAACTGAAACCGAGCAAATTGAAAATAAAGATAATTGGCTTAATTGTGTTTCAGACATTGAAGATTTGCTTTATTAGACATGCCAACAATGTTAAGGTTACATAGCTATTTTACAAGCTAACGATAGCTAAAGTTACAGTTGCAAGTTATCAGAGGAATGTTAACATTAGCGTCAAGACTTTCAGCTTCACTCAAAATTTCAGCTTCACGGTACGACACATTGAGAATCTCGTTCACATGCGTTATCTGCGACACTTACCTCAACCGGTGGTCGGTTAACTGGTCGACTGTGGCTTTCCTACGAAGACTGGAAATCGGCGGCAAATTTGAATCTGCGTCGTCTGATTGCATGATGGACACGCACGTTCTCGCGCGCTTGCACACTCAAATATATGCCTCAGAAGAAAGTGCGTTGTTGATTAAAAGTTTGAATGTTAAATTGATTTATGGAGTTTAAATGAGTATAATGCTGCTTAAGTTAAGCTTTGGAAATATTCTGTTCAATGCCAAAATGCACAGATTTTTCTTCGAATAGGCAACGAATAACTACTACGATCAACGTGATCTCCAACCTAAACGACAGAATAGGTATTCGTCAATATGACTCAAACGACCCATATGACCGTTCGCTGGTACAGCACCCCTATCGGCTGGCCGTAGATATAGCAAAACGTCACTTATGTCAAGCTTCTGTCTGCCAAAACAAAATGGAGGACATTCGTTTTATTATTAATGGAAAATGCGACATTTTAAGATAGTTTCGGCTTTAAAATGTGTTTTGATAACATTTCTAGCAGTAAATGTGCATTTCATTTTCGTTATCTTCAGTCATTGAGTGTATATGATGATATTTGATTCTTAGTTAATCCAATATTAAGGTTTGATTAATCACCTTAACCACTTTTTTTATGGAAAACAGGAAACATCTGTAAAATAATACATAACATTTCCTGTAAAATAACTTTACATAACTTTAAAATAACTTACCATCGGAAAGAAGTGACCCTTCCGATAGTTCAGGTACATGAGCAGTTATAGCGGTGAGTGCACCTTGCTCGAGGAGGCTAACGTACACAAAATTCAAAAGTTGGGGTTTGAACCTAGAACCTTCTCGCCGGGAGGGAAATACAAGCAATCAAACAAACTATCCAGCCACCTAGCTTGCGATGCACAACTCTTTTTTCATGGAGTTTGATAAAACATATTGGTTAATTGCATTTACCGTTTGGTTTTTTACTCTTTATGAATCAGTATTATGCAGTCAACGACATTTTTGGTGAGTTGCTATAATTTTATTACACTTTTTACTTATATATCCTGTATTTTTTCTCTTCCCCCATAAAAGGTTTTTTCAAGATCAAGCGAGGGAACAATGAATGTGGCATTGAGTCTCTGATTGTGGCAGGAACTCCATTCAACTAGATCACAAAATGAGTCAAGCTGTTGACGTTGTGACTTCAAAATGTCATGAAATGGCCAGACCATCAGCCATTGGATTAGAATGATGATGAATATATTATTTTCAATGATGCATAACTTAACAAAGTTGACATTTTAAGGACATGAATTGCATTGAAATTATAATTTTTTAATATTTTTTCTAATAAAGATTTACAATACATTCCTCTCTTCCTCTCTGTCATTGGTCAAATGGAGCACATCTGTGGTGACAAAAGATCACCAAAAATAACAACCCGGATGATCCTCCACCAAACAGTTAATTTGACTTCATTCCATCTGAGACCAATTGTACGACCACGATAAGATGAGATGGTTCTTCTAAGCTAGGAATGTCCTTATTTTGTTAGAATTATGCTCATGTAAATAATAATTTAAAAATGAATTATTGAAATGGGAGACCGAGAGAGAGAGAGAGAGTTGTCTAATGTTAAATTCCACATGAATTGTAACTTTTTTTGTATCCATTGCAGTTGAATTGTGTCCTCATGTCCCCCCTCCTTCATGTCACCAGGAGGCAGTATAGGGGTGAATCAATGAAGGCACAGCAACCTCTAATGCAGTCACCTATGAATAGGCCTGTCAGTGTGTGTATGTGTATGTACGTACGTGTGTGTGTGTGTGTGTGTGTGTGTGTGTGTGTGTATGTACTTATGTATGTATGTATATATGTATATATGTATATATATATATATACATATATACATATGAAGGGAAAAGCCACACCTCCAGAGCTCAAATTAAAAGAGGACACAGTCACCACATCTGTTGAGGTCCCCTGTGTGTTTTACTTTATATACACAACCGGTAAGAAGCTGACAGTAAGTGTGACAGGCAGACTGCAACGCCTCCGTGCTGCCTCCCTGGGAGTAACTCATCACTGTAAAGCAGACTTGCAAGGTCTCTCTGCCTGCCTGATCTCCCCTGGGCTCCAATATCATTGACGTTGCGTCAGGCCAGGCCGGCGTCGATTTGTATCCGTGCTGTGCGAGTGTCTCCCGCCATGCACACTCCTCGCGGCTGCTCTGTTTACGCAGCAAACATCTCCTGCCGGCGAAATATTACCAACCTATAATTCCATCGTCACTTCATCTGTAGCTATTAACGTTTTAGGGATGGAATAGAGGTAATAATTTGAGGTCTGCTTCTGGACCACATATTAGGGAATATGATCGACTGCTTACTGATAGAGAATTCACCTTCCAAGAATCCAATCTTTGTTGTTATACTTTGTGTATATTTTTTACAGATCCGTCTTCCCTACTTGCGTTACCATTGTTGACTATTAAACTGTCATTTTATTGTAGCACTACAAAGCAGCACTGAAAACAACAAACAAACCAACAACCCAACACAATAACAGCATTAGCAACGATTAAAAGCCGGCATCCATGGGCATTTCTCTTGTTTATTCAGGCAAGTACCTTTCATTGAACATCAATTCAATACATGGCATACAAACCTGCAGTGCTTTTAAAAGGCCCTGTCCTTCTCATCCTATTGACCTGTGGCAACGCTTTTATTATTGAACTACTTCTGCTGATCTGGCCATGAGGGCATTAGACCAGACAGACGGTTCTTTCAGGACAGAGATATAGGGATTGCTTGCACTGAATTCCATAGGAATATATCGTGAGTATGTTCAAATGGATGGTACGATGTTGAATGAATTGCTATGTTAATGATGAAAACAGGTGAACTGTTTAATGAGAGACCTAGAAGAGCTGAATAAATCAAGACAGTACAAGGCCAGGAAGATCCAGATTTCCATGAATTAGGTTAGGGGCCATATTCGCCCAAAAGCCCCACTGAGGCCTAGATACAAAAGTGTATAGTTTACGTCAGTGGTTTGTTCTATGTTGCCTGTATGTTGTTGTTGTTTGTGTTGTTGTTTGTATATGCAAATGTTTATTCGATCCACCCTGAAGACTGAATTTGTTTTGTAATTTTTTATTTTTACGGTTGTTGTCATGTATCCGTCATATTGGTGATTCTATATGCTTAAAGAAAAACAAATATAGAACAATAATGCAGAATAAAGACAGATTTAGGTTAAACTGAGTTGATGACTTCATACACCCGCAAGAGCATTACTGATTGACTGGTGAGTCATCTAATGGAATACAAGCAACAAGGGAATTAGACTACAACATACTAATTTCCATACAATGATTGACTTCCGGGAACACACTAACAATCCATTGAAAGATTTTCCATCTATACCCCATACCCAATACCCCATGTTAACCTCTTTCATAAGACATACACATGACATGGGTTGCTGGACTGGACAGAGCCTTTGTGATTGTGCATTGGCATAGGTGTCCTATATTTATTGTGCTCATATATGTCCACATCTTAAAGGCCCGGGGAGCACAATCTTCCAGTCGAACCGCTACGCTGAATGAACCTTAGTGCACGTCGACCGTTAGCTATTCTCAGTGTGCTCAGAGATGGGTGGAAAAGTGTTCTACTTTTAACATCCATTTTGTTCTGCACTTCTTTCCCCTTGAGGATGCGTCCCAATTATTGGACTCGCTCGTTGTGGGGGAAGTGGTGCTGTTCCTCACGTCACGTGACCATAGCACAGTAGCCCCGGCCTGCTTCCTCACTGAGCTTCACTATATTAGGCAACATGAAGGGGATGACTGCAGACTAAAAATGGGTCTTTAAAGGGGAACGTGTCTCAATACCAACTGCAGTCGGTTTCTTTTGTGCAGCACGGTTCACGTTAACGTTCTCATTCCACCACGGGATGGGCTATACTTAACTCCTATACTGTGTTGTGGGAATTTTCCCGCAGAGGATATTGAATGTAATGTTATACGTATATGCAGGGCCTAATCTGCAATGGCGTTGCAGTTATTGCAGATTTTGAACAGTGTGCAGGATTGTCTGTATAGAGCATTGCTGGAAGTGGGGGGGGGGGGGATGGGGTTGGGGTAGGGAAATCAATGCAGCCTCAGAGAAGCCACTGGGCCGCTTGGTCCTAAAGTGTCGATACTGAGCCAGAACTCATGGCACTTTAAATGTAAATGCAGCCTCTGGAAGAAGCAGCACTTGGACTGGGAGCTTAAGTAGCGCTGTAACCGCGACAACGTCCAAGGAGGCCTCCGTGCAACCACCATCTCTGAAGATCACTGACAAGACGTCATATCCAGACAGATCTCTCTGGCTGTCTGATCAACCGTGCGTGGTCCCTTTCCAGTCAAATAAATAAGTACAAAATATCTCTTACGCAAATTAAAATATCCTTTTGGGGAAGTTTGTTTGATTTGAGTTGCTTTTGAGGATTGCCACAAAGTGAACTCCACTGGGCTTTGAACGGCATCACTACTGGTTGTCAGTCGCATGTTTGTTGAGGTTTCCTGCTTAAATGACATCCGCTTGAAAGCGCGTCGCGACCTTGAGTGGAACCTGTTGACGCTTGCCAAAGTAGGTGGGTTATTTAAGTGGAACAAGGCATACTCCGTGAGTCTGCTTTGATCTCAGCAAATTGATGCGTTAAAAATACTTTCTAATTAATTATGCATGCAATGAGGGCTTGCTAAGTCCACAGATTCATTGATGCCCAAGTGATTACTTTTTTGCACTTTGCGATATACAGCAATTTAGCATTGTTCTAGTTTTTTTTTTACATTGTAAAGAAAAGGATGATAGAAGATGAACAATTAAGCATTTTATGAGGATACTTGGTCATCTTGCCTGTTAATTACGTGATAAAGTAAAATGTTCAGCAAACTGCTTCATGACCAGATACATTATTGATAACACCCCAATGCAACATTCTTTTTTTTTTATTTCGAACAGTCCAGTAAAACAGGCAATATGAAGAATAGTCCATAAAGATTTCTTTTTAAAAGGCTTTCTTTTCTTTAAAGAGGATGCAAAAGAGAGATAGCAATATATATATAATAACAATAATAATAATCGTAATAAGGTCACTGTAATCGAAGGTAACTCTTGCAGAGTTCATGGTCCCTAATATCTCCCCAGCCCCCGTTTTTAACGTGAGGGGCCACTCCACCGGCCCCGTTGGCGGGCAGTCTCTTAGTGATCAGGAGGTTCTTTGGGAACAGCTGGTTGAAGCTGCTCTGCAGAATGTTCTCTATCTTGGTCTTCTGGTTGGCGGGCATGCAGGCGTCCTTCTTATGGTGCATGCCGCAGTCGCCGGCGTGGAAGACGCGGGGCGCTTCGCTGACCATCACCTTCCAGTAGGTGGGCAGGCACGACACGGTCAGGTGCTGCAGAGACCAGTCCCAGTTGTAGTCGTCGTAGGTGCAGAAGTCATCGGTGCATCGCACCAGCTTCTGGTAGGCGTCCCTGTTCAGCGCCATGCCCATGTTGTGCTCTGTGGACTTCCACACCTTCACCTCCACCTTGTTGGACTTGCTGGCGTAACCGATGTGGCTGTAGCTGCCCAGCGAGAGGATGTCGCAGTCGGAATACTGCTCCCCCTTCAGGGCGGACATCAGTTTCAGGAGGTGCAGGAAGTCCGGGGACAGGTAGTGGTCGTCCTCGATCAGCAGGACCATGCCGGCGTGGTCCTTCAGGGAGCGCACTCTGTCCCACACAAAGTGCAGCTTCCACCACCAGTGGTGCTTGGTCTGGGAGAATTTGGCCTCGCGGTAGTGGCCGAACGAGTCGGGGTACTCTGCGTTGATGCAGCCCAGCATTAAGGCGTCCTTCTTAGAAATGTCTCTGGGGCAGTCCCGTGGATCCTTGCCAGGGAACTCCTGGGGGTACAGCTGGATGCTGAAGGGGAAAAAGATCTGGAGGACCTGGCAGAAGTCCACCGAGGCCACCACCTGGTTGATCTCCGGGGACCAGAAGTCATGGCTGAATATCAGCAGTATGCCCTCCACTCCCTCGGCCTTCCGCAAACTGTCAATCAAGATCTTAAGGTAGTCCGGCCGATTGTGGACCTGAACCACCACGACCATGTTGTCCTTTTTACGGGCCGCCTTAAACTTCTCCTCATTTCTTATCGTCTGGTCAAAGTTGAGCTGGAAGACGATGCCCCGGTAGACCATGGTGGCGTTGTCCACGTCTGGCCTCGAGGCTTTTCCTTTGTCCTTGTCTTTCTCCACATGACTCTCATTGGCTTGAATGATGGGAGCTAGCGCAGGCTGGCGGCTAACGGTGGGTGTAGCCTGCGCCTGGTGGTTATTGTTGCTGATGCTAACGCTACTGCTGCTACTACTGCTGCTGCTGCTGCTACTTTTCCGAACAGCCTCTACTTCCTTGGGGATCGATCCACCGTCGTCGTCATCGCTGCTGCTGTTGTCGTGGGTCTTCTTCTGCCTCCCACTGCTCCAGAAAGCAAGGCCACAGACGACCACCACCACAGTCAGAATCACCACCTTCCTCTTGTAGATTCTGAATCTCATGGTAGGCAGTAGGACTCTTGCCAGTGCAGGGTCAGGACGGGACTTTGCTTAAGGACAAAGTGAATTGCAGAGAAAGGTGCGCTTTGGAAAAGGTGCACTTTGGAAAAGGACCAGGAGTGATGGTATAGGAGAGCTCCTTAGATGCTTAGTGGTGGCAATGAGAACTGTGGGAATGTAAACATGGACTTATCTGGAACGTCGGTGGTTCCAGATGAATATTCCATAAGGCATGTTGGTTTCCGGGTGGCAGCAGGTTAGTCGAGTGCATGGACCCACTGAAATTGAAACAAATAAAAATGCATTTAGCTATACCTTGCATTTGCATTTGAGCAACCAATAATATGGATTTCCAGAACAAAAATAATTGGTTACAGGGGCAAGGTATCCGTGATAAGTTTTCCTAACCTGCATCTTAACGGCTCCTCACTACAGTCCAATACAAACACAAGTCGTCATCTCAAACATCCTCCAAGTCTATTTATAGATGAAAATCTGTCGGCTACCGACTTTTGACTGATAAATATCCTGTGTGTTATTAAAAGTGTTGGTCCTAAACGTCCATATGTGGACGCTAACTATGACAGAAGGGCTTTCACGACGCTTTTCGGTGAATCGATTTCCAAGCTTACCCCAGCAGCTAAAAACAAGCATTGCTATGCTCAGATCCAATATGATCATGTATCATTTTGAGGCCAATAATCGATGTAACATAAGTGTAAAATAGGTGCGTTATACAATATCTCTGTTCTACGTTAGCCAATAAGAGAAGAACTGCGTCCGACTGCGGTATCAGTCCGTGTGCCATTTAGATTTGAACAGTAAACTGCCTTGTTAACTTTAAAACAGGACACGCATTTGGCAGAAAGCGTAAAACCAAAAGACAATACAGCACAACGAGAGTGTTGTTCTCTACTACGCTATAGGACACACCGAGCTACCACCGAGTAGCCCCCTGGACCACTGACACCCCGTCGAGAGCTAATGAAATAATAATCATTAGTATTTACCTAAACCTGAAGTATGATTGCAGATCGTGAAGCAAGAATCATCAATAGGTTAACGTGAGATTCCCATTTTCCTTCTTCCCTCTCACCCGTCTCGGATGTCTGGGTGGACTCACTGTTAGCTGTGCACATAACAAACACGGAACCACTGCCTGCCTCTGGCCCACAATGCATCACTACACAACGACCCTGTGCAATACATCATAATAAGACAGTACATATAGTACTTAATATTACATTTGATTAGTAGTAATAGTAATAATTATAACGATTATTATATTATTATTATAAGAAATACAAGTAAAAAAGCCGCCTTTTGTATGCATACGAAAGGTTTGATAATATAGTATCTATGGTGAATGAATTGATAGTAGCCTATACAGAAATACAGGAAAACAAATAAAACTGCTTATACGATGTATATGAATATGAAATCATATAAATTAAACTAGGGTCTATGCCTGTGTAAAGGGCATACATAGCCTACTATAATTCAATGATTGCATTGAATGTATGGCTTTGGTTTAGGTATATTTTTAATAATATTTATCAAATATTGAATGTAGCCTGGAATGAGTTTGGCATTATTTTTGGAAACAATTTTTTGGAAAAACAACTTTTTTTTTGCCACATTGGGAACTAGTGGGATTATCCACTGTGAGTTATTTCGTTTCGCCAGTTCTCTCCAGTTAGAGCCTATAGGAGTGAGGAGAAGGTACAAATAAAAGTATTTATTACACCAATTGTACCAAATGCTGAATTCGTTTGTTGTATTGTTGTAACGGGGCATATATTGTACAAAAGAGTAACATAAGACACTTCAATAAATAAATAGAAAAACATCTATTTTTATAATTTATTTAATTGAATAATCTATAATGTTGTATCCACCCGTGTGAAGTGTTGTCAGATCCCGGGGATATTTATTTATTGAACTCACTGAAGTTTAGTTACCCAAACATGAACGGACGTTAATTAATGGGTCGTTTACTACTACAAAAAGAAAAAAGAAAAGAAAAAGAAAGAAAAATCGAAATGCAACATTACACGCACAAGATCTCCTCACTTGTTTACTGCTGTCCTAATGTATAGGCAAGGGTGCCCTCTAGAGTAGGTGGAGCGGTACAAAAGTGTATAGCTCTGCCATCCACTAGGGGCGCTGCATGTGTCGAGCATCAGCGGAAGAGGTTCCGGATGCTTTAATGTGCGCAGGCGCGCCCTTTTCCTTCCTTTCCGACACTCGAGCGAGAGAGACAAGATGGGCCATCAGCAGCTCTATTGGAGTCATCCTAGAAAATTCGGCCAAGGATCCCGATCCTGGTTAGTTTTGTTTAGTATAACGATGTGTAGTGGTTCAATTTGCCGTACGAGTCGATTCGTTGTGTTTGACTGTTTAGTGTGCCCCGAAAACGTTAAGCCAACTGTGCGCCACATGGAGCTACATAATGGACCCAGCTAACATGGCGTCGCCAAAGCGGTGATGCGCCAAGCCCATGGCTAACCGCGTCTTTAATTCCCTTGCTAGATTTTTTGTGACTAATTAGCTTTAAAAAAAAAAAGTCAACTATTAAACTATGTTTGGTGTTATTGTAGTTTACAACTGCACTTTAACCCCCCCAAATTAGTAAATCCAGTATTGATGCAAGTTTGTTCGGATGTGGGATGCTGTAGCATGGGACAATGTTAACTTTATAGCTATTGTCCATAATCCGTGATGGTTAGAACAGCAATGCCAACCAAGATGATGTATTGTTCCTTTTCATTTGCAGCCGGGTGTGCTCTAACAGACATGGACTTATCCGAAAATACGGACTCAACATGTGCCGTCAGTGCTTCAGGCAGTACGCTAAGGACATCGGCTTCGTGAAGGTAAGTTTTGTTGTCCGTTCTCCTGCATTGTAATTGGTCGTCGGCGTACTCGAACGCGCACAATGGTATTAAACTAGTTATTTGCCCTGTACGTAAATCCAGCAAAAGTTTATAGGAATATATCCTAGTAAGTTTGCATATGTGTGGTCTCGGGTGTTGACTAGTGTTTATTTTTTTCTTTCCCATAACAGTTGGACTAAATGTGTCGGCGGTGGAGTTTCCTCGCCATTTTCACAGAATCTGAAGGACGGGCCGAGATGAGATGATTCAGTTGTGGAAATAAATTGTTTTTGTCCTAACATCTGTCTTTTTGTATTTATGACCTCCGTTTTAGGTATTTAATCTATGTATGCACGTCAGTCGATTTATTGTACGGCTTTGGGTCCCTTTTTATATAGATGTGTTAAGTCAAGGCTTTATATTGATTTAGGTGTATTTACTGCAATGCTACGTGTGATGTAGAGCTGTCTGGTCAAGCCATCATTATAAATTGCGTTTTGCAACCTCCAGGTACACATGTACTTGCAGTTGTCACACTGAAGGGAACTTGGTTTGGAAGTTTGTTGCTTGGCTTTATTTCATACTGACTATACGTTGACAGTGGCTAATTTGTGCTCTATTCTAGTGCGCCTGAACTGTGGTAATGTAGCACAACTGGTGATGGTTAATCTGGCTAACCATCACCAGCGTGTTTCTAATGAAACAAACCCAGACCATATCAAAATACTACTGGTGTAAACTGCATGTCCCATCAGACCCATATGTACTTTTATATGGCCATGGTTAGATTTACATATTTTATTAGAGTGGTCTTTAACAAGGTGAAAAAGGTATTTTCTTAACTAGTACTAGAGGTATGCCTTTGGGGGTGGTTTGATGGTTGTGACAATCCTCAATTTGCAAGATTATCTTTTTCATAAGGCTTGTGGTTTTTCAAATTACTTATTTGTTTTCATGTTTATACACTTGTATAATATAGATTTCACTTGAACGAGGACAGCTTTAATCATACAAAACTAATTTACCTTTTTGGTACATTTTGTGCACCCATTGTAGATGCAGGTCTATTGGGGTACGAAGTAGAAATACCCTTTATTTATAAAGCTGTGATCAAGATACTACAAAACTTGTGATTTACAGATTTGTCTGGAAACACCCATTAAGATGAAAAGCTAAACAAAAAAAAGCTTTATTAGACCGAGTTAGTCTTTGTCTCCTAATGTAAAAAAAAATGGATATAGATATCACTGGTACGCCTTTTAACTTTGAGCAAAGTCATCCAGCTCTTCCAAGTCCATCTCATACATCAGGTCATTAAGTCGTTTCTTGAAAATGACACAGCGCCTACGCGACAGTCCACGCATAAAATCTGCAACCGTTTGTGTATAACGGTCATAGGCGTCCTGGTTGGGTCGCTCCATGTGGTTTTCGAGGACGTCCAAACGTTTCACACTGTCTGCGATGTCGGTATTGTCCATTTTCCTCTTACTGTCGATCTGTGGTTTGAACAAATTAGTGCGCGGCCTCCTGTCATCCAATTCGTCACACTCCTCAGCTTCACTTGGCATCGCCTCGGATGACTGTTCCATATCTGTGATGGCACCAGAACCGTGGAGACGGTTCCCATCAAGCTTTGGCCTGCTCTGCACCTTTAGAGAGGATAGACACCGACCTTAAGAATTTCAACCACAACCGTAAATAATAGGCGAATATGTAGCCAACATATCCATGTGTGAATGTACATTTATCAATGGCCAGCGCATTGTTTGTATATATTAATAGATGCGTTTGTGTGATTTTTATTTTAATGTAGCCTATGTAAAATGTCTGTCACGGAAAGCGCTTCAAATAAAATGTGTTATATTAATGACGCTATGAAGGGACCATAGTCTTCCGGCAGCCAAACTGTGCTCACTGACTTTCTCTGTGTCGCTAGTGGCCAAACTATTACAATACAAGTGTGGAGCTGGGTCCTAAAGCCGGAATCAAAGGGAGACGCGGGACAATTTGGATGTACATAACCCAACCGTGCACCATCTTACCTCTAGTTTATCAGTGATGGTGCGGTGCGTCACATGCTGGTTGAGCCAAGACAACTTTTCATGGATTACATGGACGTCTACTTTGGCTCCCTCATACCCAGGGGGAACAACTTTAGTCTTTATTCTCTTCTTCAGCCGCACAAATTTATCTCGTAGTGCCTTCCATCGTCTCATGCACACGGTTGGATCTTCGTTCACTGCGTTCCCAATCGCCTTCCACGTAGCAATCGTGGTCTTGCTGTTCTTCCGCGATGGACACGCGTTATCGTATAGACGTCGGTGTTTGCGGACCTCGCCTGCGAGTCGCTCGTCAAAATCATCCATTGCTACTCGTTTGCGTTGAATTTCGCAGTTTCGTACGCTAAGTTCCGTGTTGACTGTTGAGTCGAAACGGCACCATAACGACCGGATATCCACCCCGCTAAACCAATCAGCGACAGCGTTTATCTGACGCACAGGACCGCCGACACGCGCAATGCGACGTTGTCAGACGCCGTTGCAAACGTGTGAAGAAATTATCAGACAGATTCAGATGTTTAAATGGTGGGATTGTAAGAACTATATCGAAACATTCTGAATTATGGTCATGCAATAACTGGTTGAAATAATTTAGTTAACTGGGCCGCATTCCTTTTGAATTCTACAGGCATACGTTCTTCATAGTAGCCTCTAGGCTGTAGGCCTAGCTGAGGCCTATGTATCATATCAGATGTAAATAGCTTATTTAGATAAGTGTTTTATATTTGCAACATTATTATTTATGACATTTACTAGGCCACTCAGCCTACTACTAGACCTCTAACATTACAGTTCCAAACGATTTAGCTATTTTGTAATTCATGACCACCATTGAAGAAATGTTTCAAAATCAAAGTCAAACTCTTAACAACCCTATGAACTAGGCTACTACTAGGCTTCTTGCTATACATTTGGCCGACACATTCTTTTCAGCTGGTTAAATTCATCAAGCTTCAACCAGGTTTATGCTTCCTTCTGATTATTCAGAACACATTCATATTAGGGGGAGCTGTTTTAGTCAATGTAAAAAAAAACAGCTTGGTTGGAAGCTTATATAGTTTTGCCCAATTATTCCTATTTTTACACAGTTCATCGTCTTGAGAGCGCCAATAATTTCCCTCTGGATTAATAAAGAAGGCTTTGCGACGTGCAGATATTTAGTAAGAAAGACACTAGATGGCAGCAGTGCTCTAGAAAATAATTACTAGCGCTCGGAAAACAGAACACGGCCTACCAGGCGGCCTTGTTGCTGTTGAAGACATTTCATGGATTTCTAATTTGGTAATGAATACGATCTCTTATGTTGATATGAACAGTATGTCTAAGGAGAGCTCAGTTCAATTCATCCTAATACAAACTCTAGTCTTTTTTTTAGTTCAGCCCCATAGTTTACCCCTTATGTTGTAGTTACAAGCATTATTCATGGCGTAGCCTGTATTCATGCATAACAACTAAAGCAGATGTGATTTCCTTTCAATCTTTATCATAGATGTCTCTATTTATTAGCCTACTGTAGTGCATGTTCACACACACGCACATACACACACACACACACACACACACACACACACACACACACACACACACACACACACACACAC
>JAOPJO010000097.1:3673215-3683742 GCA_027123675.1 Molva macrophthalma
TGCCTGCGTGCGTGCGTGCCTGCGTGCGTGCGTGCCTGCGTGCCTGCGTGCCTGCCTGCGTGCGTGCCTGCGTGCCTGCGTGCGTGCCTGCGTGCCTGCGTGCGTGCCTGCGTGCCTGCGTGCGTGCGTGCGTGCCTGCGTGTAGGTGGTTGTGCTCGCGTCTAGACGGCAAGCTAAACCCGCCAAGGAAACGAGGGGTACATCACATCGTATTCCCCTGCAGCACACCGTCCCCCTGCCGCCCCCACACTACACTGTCTCACTATTTTAACAAGCACTTCTGACGGCGCCGCACACGTGCGCTACACACACACCGACATCAAGACCCAATGCCGCGCCGCAGTGTGGCTGTTGTAAACTAAGTTGCGAACTTTAACTTGGACCCACTTTAACTGGGTCAGAGCCCACAGGGTCCCGGTGCTTTTAATAAACAGTACACACGTTGAAGAGAGTTACGGTGCATTAGGGTACCAATGCTGACGGTGAGGAAATCTTTACTGTTTCCCTGACATTTTACTGTCGGGGCTTTTGACATGTTTTGTGCCGGATAGTATTCATTCATCATATTCTCTGCTACCAACGCAGGTTATCAATTTGCATCGGATCCATACCCTTCTTGTGTCGGCAGGGGTGCAGCCGTAACACATTGTAAAGACTCTCTGGTAGCCCAGCGTTGAGAAGCCCAGCGTAGGGACAGGACGTTGAGAAGCCCAACGTAGGGACAGGACGCAGCAGTAGGAAACGCTGTAGTTAAGAGATAGCTGATGGAGAGGAGAGATGCTCCAGCGTTGGTACAGAAGTATCCGGTTGTGGTGGGATGGCGCTGATGGCGCTGATGGAGCTGATGGAGCTGACATGTTCAGACACCGAGGCACAAAGGCCTTTTCTATGGATGACCGACCGCTCTCTCCTGCCACCTGTGGCTACAGCCAGCGTTTGTGAGGAACCAGCGCATGTTTGTGAGGAACCAGCGCATGTTTGTGAGGAACCAGCCCATGTTTGTGAAGAACCAGCGCATGTTTGTGAGGAACCAGCGCATGTTTGTGAAGAACCAGCGCATGTTTGTGAGGAACCAGCGCATGTTTGTGAGGAACCAGTTTCTGTAGAGGCAGCGCATGTTTGTATAGAACCAGCACGTTTGTGTAGAACCAGCGCATGTTTGTATAGAACCAGCACGTTTGTGTAGAACCAGCACATGTTTGTGTAGAACCAGCACATGTTTGTGAGGAACCAGCACATGATTGGTTAGAACCAGCACATGATTGGTTAGAACCAGCACATGTTTGTGTAGAACCAGCACATGTTTGTGTAGAACCAGCACATGTTTGTGTAGAACCAGCTCATGTTTGTGTAGAACCAGTAACCTAATAATTTCATAAGAGTCATTAGAAAGCAAGATGGTAATTATCACAATGCGAGGATACATTGCTGAATGATTTGCGTCATCCCTAGTCGTGTAGAGGAACAGAGTATAGAATATTACAGTAGCTCTGTTGTTAATTATATGATCAACAATGTAGGACACCCCTTCCCTTCTGCTCTGCTGGAAAACGGCTTTGTAGAATAACGACCGTGTGTAAGAGCCGCCGTGGATCACATGAACCTCGGTTTTGTCGTCGGCGTCGTTATCACATCCGCTGTAGTTGGAGTCGTCTTTTAGGGCAATTCATTATTGTAAGGAATCGCCATAACCTTGCTCTCCTTGAATGTCTCACGTGTATAAATTGATTTTAAAAGGCTCTTAAAGGCGGGACGCCGCTCAATGTTCCCATTACAAGGCACAAAAGAGCGGGAAAAGTGGAATGGAAAATGGCGGCGGCGCGCTGTAATGGGATACTAAATACGGGAGCAAAGTGTTAGTGGTATGGAGGAATGCAAATGACCTTTTCCAGTCGGCTGTTATTTTCCTGTAAGGTGATTCAGAGGCTGTTGTGCAGCCCTCTGAGGCAGGGCCTCGGAGAGACACCCTGTGGTGGAGCGTTACAACCAGGACACCGGCGTCTCCGCCGCGGGGACGTCGTACCGTCGTGGGGACGTCGTACCGTCGTGGGGACGTCGTGGGGACGTTGTACCGCCGAGGGGACGTCGTGGAGACGTCGTACCGCCGAGGGGACGTCGTGGGGACGTCGTACCGCCGAGGGGACGTCGTGGGGACGTCGTACCGCCGAGGGGACGTCATGGGGACGTCGTGGGGACGTTGTACCGCCGAGGGGACGTGGTGCCGTAGGGCCCGCCTCTCCCCCCCTGTGTTTGCGACCCTGCAGAGGAGCGGACCGCAGTACGGACGCCGCGCTCAGAGACGCCGTCGTTGAGGACGGCGTCTTTCTCCCGGCCGTGAGCGGCTCAGGCCTCGAGGAGGCGGCGTTCCTTCCCGCTTCCTTCAAAAGAGCGAGTCTGCAGCGCCGGACCCGCGGCGCTGTTCTTGCTCTGGGGAGACCCAGAGGGGGCGTGTTCTCACGGGGCCGTGTCCCCGTGTCCGTGGGACGTGCTCTTCGGCCCGAGCAGCGGCCGTGCGCCCCATCCGGCCCCCCGCGGTGCAGGAATGCAATTACCTACTGACCTAACCCAGGTCATGAATGTAAAAAGTGGAGCATATCACTTTTTTTTAAGGCTTGTCGAGAAAACATTTGACTTCCGTATACACGCTTGGTGTGCCGAGGAGGGTCGACTCTTTCATACGCTGAGCCGCGACTCAGACTCTGGCCACAGACCAAACACTGCATCCAAACAAACGATACGGACACATTGGCCGACCGCAGATAAAAAGCAAGTCGCCGCCCCCCCCTGGATGTTGTCGTCGACTACGGTGTGAGTGTGTGTGAGTGCGTGTGCCTAAGTGCCCACCCTTAATGATAATACCTTGGATTTGCTCAATGCATTTGCTGTTCATCCTATAAAAAAAAAAAAGGGCTTTGACACCTTGTGCCATTTTTCTCGCACAGCTTTAGCGTCCCGACTTACCCGTTCAGTTACGCTAACGGCGCCTGCGGCTAGCTTCAAACCGGCGCTGCTCGAGCGGGCAGCATACTTCTCGTGGAAAGTAGGGTCGGCAGGGTCACGTGACGAAAGTAAGTTGATTGCGGAGGAAACGAAGAACGCAAACTTTTTGGGCACTCCTTACACCTCCGAGATTTTGCAAAAATCTCCACAGAAAAGAGAGAAGCAACGTGAACATTGTGCGTGATTGGTCAGAAATACAAGGCAGGCTTGATGTATTTTGTTTTATTTCCAGGTTCAAAATTCAGATTTCCTGTCTCAACGGAGTTTGTCCCCCAAGAACTTCTTTGCTCTCGGCCTTCTTAAGTCTCTTTTGACTTCTTTTGAAGTATGCTGCCTGCTTCATAGGCTTCGTTATAAGTTCGGCTTTATCAACGAGAAAGATGGCCCTAGTAGAGCACTGAAACATAACATTGAGTCGGGGCCAGAAATCGTAGACCACATGTACCAACGCTAACTTAGCCGTTCAGGAAGCGTCCGAGCGATGCAAAAAAAAGACCATCCCAAATGTGTCCACCCCCCCCAATAGAACACATTTAACAGTGTTACAACTGTGCTACTTTTGGCAAAGTTAAATTACAGTTTGGTTAAGGGGCAGGATTCCAGGGCTGCAGCCTCTTACTAATAGCGCTGAAGTGGTTGACACGTCCTTATTTGTATCTGTCAGAAAGGGGGGGAGAGAAATAGCCTTGGGCATTCTTTTTTATGCCACAGCTGTTTAATTTGACAACCTTACAATAGAAAAATGGTTCTCCGATGGTACATTTCCATGTTTTCCTGTGTCTTCTCTGACCAGACATACTGACAAAGCCCAGAACAACAAGATGTGTGCATAAAGACGTATTATTAGTTTGTTTTTGTTTTGTTTTTCAGTTTAGTTACTCTTTGCACAGTGGCTGACAGTGGTTCTAACTTCTTCCATGGTTGGACGGAGTTGGGAGACATTGCCAAGAACCGCCTTTCCGTTTTGAAAGCAGAAAAGGACGATTGACGCTTAGATGAAAAGAGTCACGCACTTTTTTCCGAACGCTGTAACAAGGACGTTGTTTATCTTGTTCTGTGCCAAAACCCTGTAATGATGACCTGTCACTCTTCTCTGTTTTGTGCTCTATATTTATACACGACCAGGCTTCTTTTTCACTGTATTTCTTTCAAAATTGATCACACATTTTGTTTGTGCCATACCTGCAACTAATGATAAAATAAAGAAAATGAATATTTTATGTGACGTGTCAAACGCAGCGTAAATTCCATCGTCCATAGAATTGGAATAGAATAGCATACGCGCATCAAATAGGGAGCTGGACGTCAATTTCCTTTTTTTCTTTCACAGCTTGATCAAACTTGCCGCCTATGATGCTGGTGCATGCTTTTTCAAAGGTGAGTCTTATATTTCCCCCGAGTGACCGGCTGTCTCACACTCAAACGATAGAATAAAACCAAGGTGTTACAGTGTTGGGGAAATTCCAAGGCGATTGTGTGTTTCCAGGGCCTCAATAGAATTCAGAAGCTGTAAGGTGAGTGACCAAAGCAGGAAAAAGGGCTTTTAAGGAAAGGATGGAGAACTACAGCGATGGTGTTGCCAAGAAACAGAGGTTGAGCCTTCCAAGGGGTCGGCTGGTAGGGACATTCCCATAAGACCGCAGCTTATGAAAATAGCAATTCAACTGTAGCTCCCGCCGCCTGACCTTTTAAACGGGTAGTCACACATCGTCTACATCAGCGGGATGCATTCCGTAGACGGGCTACACTCCCGCAGGTAGAAAATGAACGCCAGCCTTTTATGAAAAGTGGTTTGTCAAATGCCTGATCGCGACCCAAAAGTGGTTCACAGCAGGGAACCAATCGGTTCCGGTGATGGTCACAATAATATATATATATATATATATATATATGCATGTTTAAAAGGTTTTATCAAATAAAACATTAAGGTTTGATTTGGTCGTGTGTATGTTTAAAAACTGAAAAGGTGAATGCTGTGTTGAACATTATACACATGATATACTGTATATACTTATACACTGTGATAGTAACCATCTCGATGTTTCATACGTACGACACGTGAGAGTGCTTTGCTTATTTGGGCCCCTGGGTACCAAAGTACCTCCACGGGTGGATCACGGATCAATCAAACAGTTTTGGGGAGCCCCTGTTTTAAGGGGGTTCATATCACACACGCCCTGCACGCCGTCGAACCGCGGGCGGTGTCAGGTAAATGACGTCCCCCGGGCCCCGACGCGGCGATGCCTGGGGGACGGTACACCTTCATCTTCATCGCCCATCGTGTTGTCGCCCCTCTGCCCTCGGGGGCGGTAGAGGGGAAACAGGGCGAGAACATCACTGTTTCATTGGTTTTGTCATCTCTCTCTCTCTCTCTCTCGTCATCTCGTTCCTCTCTCTCTCTCTCTCTCTCTCTCGTCATCTCGTTCCTCTCTCTCTCTCTGTCTCTCTCTCTCTCTTACTCACTCTCTGCCTCTCACTCTCTCTCTCTCTCTCTCTCTCTCTCTTTTGTCATCTCTCTCTCTCTGTCTTTTGTCATCTCTCTCTCTTTTGTCATCTCTCTCTCTCTCTCTCTCGCCTGGGGCTTACCTAGGGCTGCCCAATGATTTAGAGGATGCTATTGTTCTCTCTGTGGGTGTGTGTGTGTATAATGCTACCACTGATCGTCTTTCCACGTAAGCGGCTGTACGTGTGTGGGCAAAAAGGTGAACCATTTTTTCAGCATGACACAAGCCAAGTGTGAGATTGACCAGGATACGGGTGGATCAATAGATCAAGGGGGAGCTCAATAGATCCTAGATTGATGTAATTTGGCATCTATCCAGAGGTATTACACATTGGAGGCAAAGACATGAATATCAATGCATATATACGTGCATACATGGATGGATGAAGCAAAGCTGCCCTTGCGAAACCGTGAGTCACTCTAAACTTTAGCCATGGACTTTTTGATTTGGTTCGTCCCTGCCTGCCCTGTGTGTGTGTGTGTGTATATGTGTGTGTGCGTGTGCGTGCGTGTGTGTGTGTGTGCGTGTGTCTGTGTGTCATATATATAAAAAACAATATAATAATGGGCTACTATAGTACTGTATGGATTAGCAGAGGTCTCTGGTATTTATAGTGATACTTTAACAGTAGGCTACTATAGTACTGTATGGATCAGCATTAGCAGAGGTCTGAGTTCTCTAACCTAACGCTGTGTTTGTGCCAGAACAGCAGATGGTCAAAAGAATAGAAAAAGACATGGGACATTAATGTGTTCACCTCGACAGGCCACTCTTTCTCCTCATCCCTTTCATTCTTCTCCCTCTCCTCCTCCCTCTTCTCTCTGCTCCTCCTCCTGGTCTCTCTATTCATCCTCTTCCTCCTCCTCACTTAACATAAACTGGTTGTCTGGGCTTTACCTGCACAGTAAAAACAACCCATCCAACATACAATCCCTTCTTTCCCATTTCCCCCCTGCTTTTTTAATCCCCTCCATTCCCCTAAGTATGTTTAAATGAGTACAAAGACATTAACAGAAATGAAAATTATACTGTAATTAAAACTCTTGAGGTTTGGCTCAAAGCCAAACGCCCATTCTGTAGTGTGAGTACAGGACAGCCCTCGCAGGTCGGTGGTCGCTGGTTTGATTCTGCGCGCCCCCCCTCACTAGTTATCAAGCAAGTTATGCTAGTTATCAGTCTCAGTAATAACACAGGTAACGGATAGCACAGTCTCGGTACTGACAGACAGGTGATAGAGTACAGTCTGGGTACTGACAGACAGGTGATGGACAGCACAGTCTCTGTACCGACAGGTGATAGACAGTATAGTCTTGGTACTGACAGACAGGTGATGGACAGAACAGTCTCGGTACTGACAGACAGCAGTCTCGGTTTGTCTCTGCAGGTTAAAACCAGAATGTGATTACTGAGCAGTTGATATCTGAGCAGGCGGCTGCCTGCTGTGCTGTTCTGTGATAAATATTTCCTTGTCATCACCTGCAAGCCTTTTCTTGCCTGCTCCCGGGAAGCTAGTTTGTTCCAGCTGATCTACGCCTTGCTGGTGAAATGGTGGCTCAAACAGTTTAGTCTATTATCAAGTACAGAGTACATCCTATATGAAACTTTATATTCATATCTACATTCACGCTACATTCACACTCACATTAGTGTGATATTTGGCAATATCACAAACTGTTATCGTCCCAAGGTTATTCTTCATATAGTTCATACATTGTACTTATTTAAATATTAAAACCTAGATATTTACTTGATACATAATCCTTCTTCATTCATCATCAGTATGATCAATGTTATTCTAAACAGCAGTTCTGTAACCCAGGTAACCTTTGGTAACCTAGGCTACCTTTGCTGAACTAGTGACCTGGGTAACTCTAGCCAAGATTACTGGTGGTTTCCAACGGTGATGGGGCAGGTGAAGGAGAGGCCCCTCCTCCTCTGGACATTTCTGGAACCGGCTGTCTCATGAGTCCTCACTTTGCACCAGAGAGCCTCTTACTGCCTCACACTCCTACCATCATGCTGCATTCAGTCTGGGGCTGGGGAGGGAGAGGGAGGGAGTCTTAAGCCGTTTCACAAAATCAACTCCGGACAATGTCCAAAGAATGAGGTCTGGACATTGTCTGGAACTAGCCTTTCCCACATGTAGCACACAACAGATTTTCCATGTCAGACAGTCTCACAAACTGTAAATACTAGTTTCCACCAATTTTCCACAAATAGATAGTTTCCACCAATTTACACATATTGAAAGTCAGTTTTAATCTGTCTTTGTAATATAGTCCATGTATGTTACACCCGAGTAGTATGTCCCTGCGATAATGGCTGCAGTTCTGGGACCGCAAATTATTTATTAAATTGATAATTGAATACCTGAATTAAATTCCTTTAATGTAATTGGCGACCCCATCCTAGGAAAGATGAATTAGACTACGCCGGCATCTTAAAGTCTTAACCTCTTCATCCCGAAATACCCCGGTACCGGGTTTAGCCCCTACCCCCAATTAGATTCTCAACTTTTAGTCCATCATAAACACTGTTAGCTTAACGACAGACAATTCTAACCCCAAACAAAATAAGAAGCATGCAACAACAAGGCTATGTATTTCATAATTGTGCAAATGCACATAAACAGCGATATTTTTCACGTAATTTGATCTAAACAAAATATATATAATGAAAACTGAGGCTCAACTGATTCCAACAGTCCAAACCATATCACTGTGACTAAGAAAAACTACCAAAGATTATGTTTTACCTCTGTTGTTTTTGTCAAAGTTGTGTTTGATCGCATAAAACCACCATAAATGGGTAATCTAGTGTCTGGGTACCATTTTGCAACTAAACACAGGTACTCATACGACGTTGTCCTATGGCCCTATAGGTCTACCAACTGATAATGTACTAGGTGGTATTCAATCAAAACATGAATTAGATTTCAGGCGAAAATTAAATCTTCCACTCATGCTGTGTTTTAGCTTTACATATTATAGCCCTTGCAGTTGTGGAAATATACTCCAAATATACTGTGGAAATATATTTACTTTGGCTATGTGATTTTTAGAAAAAACACTTGAAAATAACTAGGCCCAGTGATGAAGAGGTTAAAGGCAAAAAAACAAATAGGGTCCTAGAAATGCAGTCCTGCAGCCTCCGTTATTGCAGTAACATACTATTGAGTTTTGGGATGTTCCTGGTGGGAGGTCATTATTGTACAACTTGTAGGGAACTCCGCCTACCCGGTTATGCTCAAGGACATTACACAGACTTTGTACTTGGGAGCTGGTAAGGAAAAATCTGTGTAAAATCCGGTCCAATTGTTTCGGACATCCTCCTCAGGGTGATGTCTATATAAGTTCAGGGTTGTAGTGCATGTGTGAAAGGGGCTATAAAAGATATGAGATGGAGAGAGGGATGGAGTGAGAGACCAGGGGAGGGGGAGTGTTTGGGAGGGAGAGACGGTAAGAGATAACGACATTCTGAGGCTTGTCTAATTCTTTGTGCCGATATCCAATAATAAGCAGAGTTGTCTGTACAGGGAGGGCAGATTATGTCTCACTATTTCTCCCAGGCCGCGGGAGTCCAGGCTCGGACTGATCCAGCAACACCTGAAGAACAGGTTGAGGGGCCTGGCAGGAACCTTCTGTTTTCAGAGAGGAGAGGGGGAATCGCTAAGCAACAAGAGGCTCGGAGGTTGTTGACCTCCAGGTGATGAGGGATGATCTCACCTTCCTGTACAAACACCTGGATTTACCTTCCAGGATTGATTGACAGTTCTTATGGAGCTCCTTTGGTTCCTTTAAAGGTCAATGTGTTATGTTACGCATGTGTGGCAGTAGACCCTGCCACACGCCACCTAAGTGGCTTTGCTGGGTTCCTCAGATGACCAGGGCACAGGTAGACGTTGTATATATAAGGGATTATACACAGGTACTTACTGAAGAAATCAGTAATTTGAGACAAAATATATAACATCTTTTATTGATAAAACATACATTTGATTGCTTCCGCCTAAAACAAAATTGTAGCCTGTCATAGTGTCACAGCCCATACGGTGCTTGGTTTAGTGTTAACTTCATGTCCGTCTTTCTCTGTCATCCAGCTTTTTGTGTCTTAACCTCACTTACTTTTTCTGCACCGTTTTCTTGTCTTCTCTTTACTGGGGACAGTTCAGCCATTAACATGAATCCAAAGTTCCCAATATTTAAAAATGCATATTCGATTCCATGTTTCGAACACAGGTGTCACAAATGAGTTGACGTTGTTTATTTGATTAGTAATGCAACAACATTGACCAGACTTGTTTCTGCGGATTGATGTGTGGGAGTGTGTGTGGATGCACTGCTACATGACAAGAGGCACCATTGTCATGTAGCAATGCACTTTGGTGAACTTACCAGGGCTCCTCCAGAGAAGGACACAGGGTGGTGGTGTTCGAAATCCGGTTTATTGTAAGGTTGCAGACAATGGCGCTCCATGTTGCCATGCAGGAGATCTCTCCCTGAGAGTGTGTGGAGATGGCTGGTTTAACCTGTGCACACTGATTTCTCAATGCGCAACAGGTGTGCAGACTCACCCAGCCCCAGAGTCCAATCAGTCTGACGCCAGGTGAGGGTGCTTAAACCAACCATCATCCACACACACTCCACAATATGATCCAGAGTCTATGATCAGAACTGTGTCCAGAGCAGCATTCTGTTATAAATAGCAGGTGTTACCTTGACATATCCAAGCTCTCCCAAGTGTGTGTGGTGATGGCTGGTTTATCCTGTGAGCCCTGACTGCTCAACGCACAACAGGTGTGCAGCCTCACCCAGCCCCAGAGTCTAATCAATCTGCCTCAGGCCAGGTGAGGCTGCTGAGGCAGCCACCAAACACACACACTCCACATACCCCCAACACCAAATTGATGCTAGAGAGAACCCCAGCCGAGCGCGCCCCCCCCCCCCCCCCCCCCCCCCCCCCGCCGCGCGCCCCCGACCGACAAACGGCACAGAGGGGGGGGGGGGGGGTTGGAAGTTAACAG
>JAOPJO010000097.1:3709901-3721689 GCA_027123675.1 Molva macrophthalma
TATATATATACATACGCGACAAACTCTCTGAAGGGGAAAACCATAGAGGAAATCACCGGAGAGAATAATGAAAGGAAATGAGTCTGGCGTCAGACAAACACACGGAAATCTCCATTTGGGAGCAGGAATCCAGCGGTTTTGGCTGACGAATGCTCAGCTAGTCAGGCTAAAATTAAAACCAGCCAGTGACAGTGTTTACCCCTCCGGCTGGGAGAGGGGTTCCACGCGGTCGCTAAGATACGGCTCCGTTGCTTGAGTGCTCCTGCGCACGCTGACAGGGCCGCTGCCACGCGAGGCCATCACTCACGGTGACGCTGTCACCGGTAGAATGTTCTGGATGGAGCGAAGCAGTGGGCACAGGTCCATAACATGTCCAAAGAGCTTGCAAACGAAACGGGAGACAACTCTATTGTCTGTTTCTATCACTGAGATGGAGGGCCGCCCGGTGCTGAGTTTTGCTGTCTTTTTGTTTTGTTTTTGATGTTGTAGTGAAGAAGGCAGAGAGAAGTGATAGGTAGTTAGTCAACGCCGTCCCCAGGCCGGGAGGCCAGGCGGCTGTTGTTGACCTACATCCAAGCCTCTGAATACAAAGTGGAGCGTTTCTCTGGTTTTATACGCACTCTGACGTATGGTCCTCTTTAGATCGCAATGTGTGTATCGCATTGCACGGCGGTTCTTCAGACACGAACCCCGGATACGTGAGCACGCTGCCAACGGAAACGCTTATCTTATTATCAAAGACGGACCAAACAAAAAATTGCCGTGTTCATTAGCTGCTACTTAGCTCATGTACTCGTCAACATAAATGTAGAACTAGATCACAGTGTGGTTTTTGGCCACATCTCTTTTTTTTTTTAGACACTCACACTCGAGAGCTGTGCTGGGGCTCAATCCAAGGATTTCTGACAATGGGGGAATGTGAAAAGCAAGCGTTTCACTGCCGCTCTTGTAATGTGATGAGTACGACGTGAAACGCGTGCTCTTCCTCAGTGCCTAAACACTCGTGGCCTAGCTGCAGGCGAAATCAAACTTGATTATTTTCTAATTGTATACTTTTAAACCCCTACTTGTAAAATACTAAATGCGCTGCAATTACATGACCACTTTTCAGGGCACTACAGCGCTTGCTCACAGCGCTTTCAACGATGATGTCTCACACACACACACACACACATTCGCACACACACTCACACACACACACACACACATATATATATATATATATATATCAACACACCAACAGCTGTGTCAACCATACAATGAGACAACCTTGCATGGCTGCCGAAAAGGAGTCGGTCGTTTGCCCAAGGACTCCCAAACACTCAAGCCAGCAGGAGCCAAGGACCAGAGGGCCCTCCAGGACAGGAGCCAGCCGGCAGGAGCCTCTGGTTGGCAGATGACCTAACAGCTAGCTCCTCATCTACTACTCTGGTCTGTTTGCAGAGAGCCATCGCCCTCCCATCGGTTAGAGACAAAGACTGTCAATCTGTGTCACTTCAGCCTAATGCGATAGAAGCAGACGTGTGCACACCAGCACACATACAGCACACGCACGTACACATACACATGAACATGCACACGTGCGCGCACGCGCACGCACGCTCCGTCACACGCACCTATACACCAACACACACACACAACAGTACATGCGCCTATTCCCACTGCACATACACGCACCAAGCTATACACGTGCACATACATACACACACATACATATGGATGCATTAATGCACACGCACACACCAACATTAATCCCTAAATCTTTTCAAAAATGAGCAGAGAACAACTCCGGTTGAGTCCAAGCAACGGCGGTAAAGTAGCAAACCTGTTTAGCATGCCAGATAAACAACACGCAAAACAGTTGCATGGATCATTCTCATTGATCCGTAACCTTGAGTCTATGGCTCCAAATGTTAAGCTGCCCTTCACGGCAAATTAGATCCCAGCCAAAGGGCTGATTTGGTTTCCGTCTTGGAGCGCCGCCAACATGGTATTGTAGCCTTCAGTGGGTTTGGACAATGACAAAATGGCAGCCAACTGCCGGTTTGAGAGAGCATTCATTGTTGTTATCAATGTAATTTGGAGCTCCGGGGACAGTGAGAGACCCGTGGAGACCTTGAAGGGACATGACCATCCTCTGCTGATGGGCCTGGCATCCAGCTGTGACAGATCCAACACACTCCTAGTTGGGGAGAAAGAAAAAAAACCCTTGACGAGGTTCGAACCATCGCCAAGTCACGTGTGTTCCTCCTCAGCCTTTCCAGGCTCTGTCTCTCTTTCCAACCAGCATCGACCATGCACACACACACGCACACACACACACACACGCACGCATGCACACACACACACACACACACATACTCATGTAGACACACATGGACACATGATCCAGAAATGCATACGGCTGTGTACGTGTGTCTTTGACTTCCATCCGTACATCTTTCCTGCAAGGTTGATCGTCAATGATCCACATCTGGGCATATATATGCTCATATATCTGCTGTTAATAGGTTGCATACATGTCTTTATAAATAATCAAAATGTCTGAATAAGCTAAGTGCAAATATGTCCCTTTTTTTTTACAAGAATTACAAGCACAGAGGAAAAGTGATGAGGATTCTTGTTTACTGCCTTTGTGTTTTTGGATCCTTTTATCGTATCAAATCAATGTGCCGTTCTCGCTGACCTAACTACACTGAAGGAATCGATGGCCCCGCCCACCCTCCAGCAAACACTCAAACAACACACACACAGAAGGGCTCTGTACGTTCCGGCACATTGCGTTTTGGATGAGACCAGCGGGCAATCATTGGCGATCTCCACCAGTGAAATGAGCCTAAAATTGTGGAGGGGAGAAGGCCGTTTTGACAGGCCAAGTACAAATACGAGGCAATAGAATCTCAATGAGGCCTGAAAGAGGGAATGCATAAATAGATTAGATGGAAGGGACTTCCACTGCACAGAAAGCAAATCTAATTATGAGGCGCCGGTGTCTGCCGATTTTAGAATAGAGAAAGAGCGAGAGAAATATAGAGCGAGAGAGGGAGAGAGAGTGAGGGAGAGAGATGACAAAAGAGAGAGAGAGAGACTTCATTCTGCCGGAATCTGTTGGAGCCATTGGAGAAAGACTTGGGCTTATACCAGCAGAGGAACAATGTAGTATCACAGGATGCACTAAAAGGTGTATTGTGAAAACTGCTTAACGAGGCAAAAAATAATTAATTTTGAATACAATTTAAAATATTCTCACATCTGGAAAAACCAAAGGACTAAGCCATTATAAAAAAAATACAAGTCTTTGATTTTTAAGTGAAAAAAAGAGCTAATGACCCTAAACAATGTCAGAATGAGCTGACATTCATAAAAGTAACATTTAATTTAACTTAATTTAACTCCCCTACCAGGAAGGTGGGAAACTCAATAACAGTGATCTTTCGCATCGAACTGTCTGTGCGACAGTATAACCTGAGCTAGCGTAGCTCGGCTGGGTGGTTGGCATGAGTGGGAGGGTTTCTGTAGTGTCGATAGTACGATTCTTGTAAACACAGAGATTTGAAGAATATATCAGTTATAGGGTCTGATTTTATGGATAACATTATTTAAATTACTATCGATCACCATTGACTACAGATACGTCCAGGTTATTTTAAGGAACAAGCTAGTTGAAATTTTACACATTGTGATTTGAACAAATTTAACTAATGAAGTGCACTTGTATTTTAAGTGGACTTCAAATATACCCTACACTTCAAATGTATTTTTAACTGCACATCATGATAATAGCTAAGTACTCAAAGTACTCAAAGCATGTCCCATGATGGAGTGTCAGAATTGAAGCTCACTCTGTCTTACTTTACAGACATTAGGCCACATAAAGCTTAGTTTTTTGCGTCATAGTTGGCATTTTATGATGTTATGGTGTTCTATATGTGAGAATATTAAAAAAAAAAAAATGTTCATCAAAGTTAAATATTTGTTGGTTTTGTTCAGCGGTCGCAATAACAATTTTAGGACATTCTGACTATCACTTGCATCTTTAGCATTTTTGATATAGTAATGAATATGGCTAATCGCTAAAAAGGGCCTCAGTGCTAGCTGCATGCTAATCTTTGACAGCAACCGATAATTACAATAACCCCTTCATCCACGTCGTTGGATGAAACAGAGGATTACGTAGTCTTTCCATTTTAATTCAAATTCATTCTCTGTGGTCTGTAAATTAGGTGACTGCGTCGCGCCTAAAAATTGAATAGAAATGGGAGAAATTCTCTTAGGCGACTCGCTGCTGCAAAGTGGGTTAATGGAACATTTACAGCCTTCATGGTTTTAGATAAACAAAGTTATCTGCTCCAAAATGGAGGCCATTTGCCTAATTTAGCCAAATAGAGTCAAACCCCGATATTTCAATTCAGAAGAGAACTTGTGCTTGGGAAGTGGAATATGTGTCAATGTATTTTAGGTTTGGATATTACAATTAAAATTAATTTCACAGTAATTATATTGAATCAAATGAAATGTAGAGGCGGTTCCTCCCAGAATAGCGTAATATATGGGTGTAATTGAAATGTCCCAGCGTCCTAATGGCTCCCCCTATTAAAAATGCATTAAAAGGAGAAATGTCCCTATCACATAAGGAAGAACTCTGAGTACAAGACTTGAAATATTATCATCATAAATTGTCATTTGGGATTACATAAACAGCAATTACCCTAAATACTGATTATCGTAGTCGCTAAATGGATGTCTATTGGCTTAGCGCTCTGTCAGGGAACGGATACACTATTGCACTAAAGAGAAAACCAAGAACTTTATAATTACTTTTTTTTTATGTCCAAGCGATGAAGAAGGTTAATTGGGCAAGCAAAAAAAAACTTTTTTTTAAATTTACACTTCAAACAACCAGACAAGTGGTGTGGCTCTCTGATAGCAAGGTCTATCAAGTTGGAATCACAAAATATATAATTGGTTCAATCCATTGCATTACTGCAGAAGGACATGGTCACAGGTAGGCTGCTCATTAGCTCCCTCTCCAGCCAGCTGGTGGCTACAGAGAGGCCCTGGGAATAGCAATATGGCGGTAGCCTCTCTGTCTCTCTTAACATAAACGCCCCAGAATCAGTGTAAATAATACAAGAGCCACAAGAAGAGAAGCCATACCAGCACTTGCACACTTTTATATGAACTCCTGCCTTGTACGTGAAGGATGTTATATTTAATGCAGTTGCAGGCAGAAGGGAGGGGATGAAAAATGGATCAGCCCAACCTCGTGATGAGGGGTATTCGTGGCTTTTTTCTGCTTTGCGACACACAACTGCCTGCCTTTTTTTCCGTCTGGAGTGTCTTGTAGAAAGAACAGAGCCGCGAACAGGCTGCAGGAACACAGGGGTGTGTCTGTGTGTGCGTGTGTGCCCATCTATCCCAACAAATTGCTTCCCGCTCATTTCCATCCACAGATCCCTCCCTCCTCAGTGTCTCTCCTCTCTAACGCTGATCGTGGATCAGAGACGCTCTTCCACTGACACAAATCTGTCTCCTCATCAAACGCTGTGACGGAGGATCGGCACATGTTTGCTGTGCCAAATGTTGCCGCCGCCGCCGCCTCGCGACTTTTATTTATTGTTGTCCTCCTGTTCAAGTCTAATTAACCACACCATCAATCACTGTGACTCCGTGACTTTGTCTACACCAGCACTACAGATGTAACTCATCTCCTGAAGGAACGCCCGGAACTGGGGGAGGGAATGGGGTTCCAAATGTGCGTTGCTGGCAAGAGAGAGGGAGGGACTTCCGATAAAAGCGCTATCTTTTTTTTCCGTTACATGTTTCGGATGTCGCGTTGTCTAATTCTTTGTCAAAAAACGTTGTCATTGTTGTTCATCCAGTCGTGTTTCTTCCTGTTTCTTCTCTCTCCGGGGACTGTTCTCTGGCGTACACAGCTCCTAGGAAGTGAGGGAACGGAAATTGCGTTGCGGTAGACTCTCTCTCTCTCAGCCTACCACAGATGGAGCAGAGGGGGACCGTGTGTTTGACTGAGACCCCCGAGCACCCGGGGCCCCGGGGCCCTGTCCGGGCCGTGACTGAGTGGCTGGCTGGGAGCTGTGCCGGGTGGAGCAGAAGGGGTCAGAGCCCTGGGTGATGCTGCTGAGTGATAGCATATAGCCCACAGCTTACCAGCAGCAGCAGGTGTGTGTGAATGCTTGAGTGTGTGTGCATGCATGTGTGTGTGTGTGTGTGCGTGTGTGTGCATGCGTGTGTGTGTGTGTGTGTGTGTGTGCGTGTGTGTGTGTGTGTGTGCGCGCGTGTGTGTGCATGTGAGTGTGCGTGTGCATGTATGTGTATGCATGCGTGCCTGTCTGCGTGTGTGAGTGTGTCTGTGTGTGCATGCGTGCGTGTGTGTGTGTGTGTGTGTGTGGTCCCCGGACCATGACCTTGGTATCAGCGGCCATCACTCAGTCTCCTTCAGTATCTTCTGGACGTTAACAGAACCCCCCTCATACATATAGAACTGGTCCCCTCAACACACTCCAAGAGGTGTCCAAGAGACCTGATCCGAGAAGGATCACAGTACTGCAACATTTAGGAATTTTCTGTACGAATGTTTGTTTTTGTTTGGTTTAATATGGTTGTCTTGGGATTGTTTAAAGGGATGTGCCGAGATTTCTGTAAATTGGCGTTTGCCTGTTTTACGCAGATTCTAAGAGGTTGTCATCATTGTGCACCCGGAAGGGCTGAGGTAGCGTTAGCTTTCTATTAGCCGCTTCCATTGACTTGCTGTTATTATTTGGCTACCTGTGATGCGCCGTTGGCACAATTATACTATCAGCTGCTTGCGGCTGGGTAGTCAATGCGCAGGGTAACCTTTCAGCGTCAGCATCGCAGGTAGTCTAATAATCACAGCGACGAAAATAGTGCCGAATTATCTGTGCTTGTAGACAAACTACAATCTTGTTTATACTAGTGATACCGGCACTCGTTTTGAATCAGCGACTGTTCGAAACACATTGGTAATCTATTGGAAAAGCTATTAAAAGTGCGTTCCCCTCACATGAACGGGAGCTAGGCTACTGTAACTCTACTGTACTGTAACTGTCAATGGAAGCGGCTAACGGAGAGCGAATGCTAACCCGACGAACTCTCCTTCTGGACTCACAGTGATGAATTTGGAATTAAACAACTCGTCTGAATCTGATTATTTTAGATTATTTTAGATTACAAGCAAATGCCAATTTACAGATATCTCGTGGTATCCCTGGAATGATACCAACCTCTCCCTCCCCAGGATTCTTCTTTACTTGACACTTTTATACTGGGAATGTTTGCACTCATTACCCATGTACATTTGTTTGTTTGTCGTTTGTGTGTCTATTGTTTATGACTACATTATATGTTTCATATCTATCTATCTATCTATCTATATATGAAACAATTATTTTATATTTGTTATTTCCATTTCCATTTGGGGAAAGAGCTGAAGAAGAATCTGCATTTCACGTATCTCCTCATGCTGCATCAGCCACACTTCCGCCTCATGTTGCTAAGCAGCCTTGACGGCCAAAAGCGTCGAGGAAATGATAGTCCATCGCAGCAAACTCCATGGTGTTACTTCTGTTCTGTGAGTCCTCCGGGGTTTTGGTGTCTCTCTGCAGCTATCAAACAGCACAAAGTCAATACAAGTTCAAGTATAAAAAAATAAGTTGTGGAATAATAAGAAAAAATGTGCAGCCGGCTATTATTTCACACACACACACCAAATATCAAAACCTTCATCTCACAACAACGCAGCAAAAATAGGAGCAAAGTGACCCGCTGAAATCCACAGACCACGTAGAGCAACAGAATAACAAACAATACGCCCCGGCTGGGACATACACATCAAATCAAACATTCGAGCGTCTGTCCTTTCTGTCAGACTCTGGTTCCGTAAAATGCGTGAAATGTATGAATTTAAAGTAGGCCATTGCAGAAGGGAAGTGCTTGCACGCTCAGCAAAACGTACCCTGGGCAAGTGAGAATAAAACCCCACAGTGCATAATACCACACAATCCAAGCAGGCCATTCCGCACCACATGCCCCCTGATCCAAAAACAGCTCTGTGAAAGAAAGAATAAAAACGAAATCCCAGAGCCTATAGCGCTTGTACATCACAATGCATCATGGGATTATTTGTTTTCGATTCTTCGCCATTTTGTGATGAGTCGGGAGAGAGTTGTAATCGTGTAAACTCCTAAAGAAACGTAAATGTACCGTAACCCAGGCTAATCCAAAACGATGTTTTCAAACACAACGATTTCACCCGACAATGGCACGATTAAGAACTAAACAATGACCGAAACCCCATAACCACCAATAACATTCCTCTGCTCACTATGCTTCCGAAATGGAGGCGTTCATTGCGAAGTGACATCACGATGCGCAAGTCCTACACACCACCTATATTTCAAAATGACACAACTTGACCCAGAAGGGCCAAGGAACTAAACACATTCACTCTGGAGTCTGTATCGCGGCGCGAGCTGCGAGGAGATAAGACGTGATGAATGCAGATTGTTTGCGGCGCGACAGACTCATTTGTTTACAGTGGGATAACGCCGTCACCCCCCCCCCCCCGCCCCCCGCGTCTCTGGAATGCAAAGAACGGAAGGAAAAACAAGGGAAAGGAGAGAAGGAGGGGTGAAAGGCAGAAGGAAAGAAAGGGTGAGGAAAGAAAGAAAAAAGAATGAAGGAAAAAACAGAACGAAATAAGGAAAGAAAGACGGACACGTTTGAGAGGTGTAGCGAGGAGGCATGGTCAGCGGATGATTTATAGGCAGCGGCGGGGGGGGGAGAACTGATGAAGGAGTGCTAAAGCCGAGTGTGAAATAGAGGAAATGTGTTTGCGAAGCAAAGAGAGTGTTAAAGGGGGCATGTGTGTGAATTAAACCGCCACCAGAGGGTTGGCTGACAAGAAGGCAGGAGTTGAAGGAATGGAGCTATGATTCTGGACCGGCACTAAGAGTCCATTTTTCCTCTCTCCTTTGGGCAGGTTCTGCGGTGAAATAGATTGGAAAGAAGAGAGAAGAGAAGCGAAATAATAAGATACTGGAGAGGGAGCGAGCCCACGTTAGCTGATACAATTCATTCCCATGTCTCTGTGTTTGTAGTTAAGTGGCTTTGCAATGGAGTGTGTGAGTAATGCCTCTCCCTTGATCAATGGAGATCTCTTTGCTCCACAGCAACACAACAACGCTATTCATTCCTGAAAATTCATATTTTTTACACCGTTTGCTCTATTGAACGGTATTCAATCTTTTACTTTTTAAGTCCAACTATATTCTTGTTTCTTTTCAACACATAAACATATCTATCTCGTTAAGTGCAAGATATCACTCACTATGAAATAAATAATATTGTACAATTGAAACCATGATTCTTAATAACACGACAATAAACAGTAGGTCTTTTACAACTTCATTTCTGACACTTCCTGTTATGTTTAAAGTAATAATGACAGCGTAAAAACTCATTAAAGGGCCAGTGAACCCAAAACTTTGTTTTGTTTTAAACGTGGTCATTTGTCTTATATGATTGTCAACATAGTTATCTATGCCATTTTATCACTGTTACTGAAATAAGTCTCCAATTTAGATTTAAATCACATAGTGTTCGAAATCTGAAACAGTGGGTTCACTGGCTCTTTAAACACTTCTATCACACTTCTAACACGATCTATCTTAACGCTGCAAAATATCGCTACATTACATCACAGTAATATTACACATCTACATCAGAATTCTAATCTTTACCGAATCAGTATCTAAAAGAGTATTTTAGACACCCTTTAATAATTATCTGACTGTGATTACACATATATATAGATATAGATATATCTATATATATCTATATATAGATATATATATAGATACATTCACACCCAGATTGCATAGCTAATAGGAACTGTATACCTCTTGACTCATCCCTAACAGTTGGTTATCACAGTTTTTTCCACGACACCTTGTTGGCATGGTGATGGGAAAAGTTATGCCATCCAGAAAATGTGCCCAACTCATCCTGATCACCGCTCGCCTCCGGGCTCCGGCGATGTGTCTGATAGTCAACGAGGATCGCAGCCAATTCAATCAGCCTTGGGAGAAGGGTTTTTTTTTTTTGTGCCAGCCTATTCCGAGAGAGCGGGTTTGCTCTGCTTTGAGGACGCTGTTGAATTGCTATGCGCAACGGTGGTGTTCTGTTTCATCTGTCCCCTTCATTCCAACGGCACAGGGCTGATCGGACGTGGTGGACGGGGTGACACGTGACCTAGGGTTAAGAGCGAGGCTGGTGGTATGGGCCTTATTCACCCAGCGGCAGTCTTAGTCAGCTGGCGGCCATCTTGGTTCCATCGTGATTCTAACTTGGATCTAAACGCCGGGTGGGGAAACTGAATGCGGGAGTTCCGCATTCAGGAACCAAGATGGCCGCCAGCTGACTAAGACGCATTAAGAGCTGACTGGAAGGCCTCTGGTGGCTGTTCTGCTGTCCGCCACTGAAAACTTTTGATAATGGATGATGTCATTACTGTGGGGACCTTGTATTTTTCTTCATCTGAAACACTAAAATAACCGTTTAGAAATATATTCCTTGTGGTAATGCGTTATCTTTCTTCGTCTTTTTTTGCAGTCGAGAAAAAATACTAACTTCTTGACTTCGATCCTAAGGTTCATTTTACTTCAGTGGCTGTTAAACCTCTGCTATGTAACTTAAACATAAAGAATACGAAAGTGCCCGAGTCTGGAAGTGGTATTGATTTTTACATTCCTGTGAAACTGTGGGAGAATTGAACTCAAAGCACACAAACGCAGCTGACCAATACAGGTAGACTGTGAACACAAATTGCATCTGCTCACCAAATATTACTTGTTGAATATTCTTCTACTGTGTTACTCTACTGTCTGGTCAGTCAATTCTTACTAGTAGTACTTCTGTTCATTCACATCTTTGCTATACTTTTATTTGATGTCACATGTGCCTGTGACATCACTTCCTGTGAGTCACATTGAGTTTAGTGGCGGCTGAGCCTGGACCCAATTAAACTGCACATGGATGTTTTATTTTTATACATTATGGATGAGAAATGGGCTGTGTTTGCTATCTGTTTATGAAAGTTGCATCATAATGTGTTAAATGTCAACATACAATGTTTAAGGTCAACACGGTAATTATTACAATAGTTACATTATTCATATTATCAACATAGTCACAATGTGAAGTCAACATAAAGCAACAAATAATATGCAGATTAGATGGTTATATTAAGGAATAGCGGCATTATGCATAAACATATGCACTATTTATTCTGCTCCAGTGTGGTATTCGTACCGTTACTGAGTTTCGCATTATCTACCCAATTGTAGAATTATTTATTGGATAGCATGTTTATTCAGGGAAAGAAATATGGATGTGTATGTTTGCTTATATATGTCCTTTCTACTCCGCCTTGATCAAATGTAATATCCACTGGCAGTTTCAATGACACAACAGATACAAGATAATTCAAACTATCCACATTTGTGAAATGATAATTGATTGACGCTTGATTGATGCTTAATTGATGCTTAATTGATAGTCCACCATATGTGTGCTATCAAATCCCCAGCGACCCGCTATTATTGATGCGTTAACATATCATCCATATTAAAGTAGCCTCTAACCGAGGGTAGAGAGGGAAGGAACTCTTAACGTAACGTGCTGCAGTTCGTGGAGTATTCAGAGAAGAGATTCTCTAGGACGATATCCCTCCTCAAAACTCCATCAC
>JAOPJO010000097.1:3730071-3749227 GCA_027123675.1 Molva macrophthalma
TGTGTGTGTGTGTGTGTGTGTGTGTGTGTGTTTGTGTGTGTGTGTGTGTGTGTGTGTGTGTGTGTGTGTGTGTGTGATTGTGTGTGTATTCGTGTTGTACACAATCTCAGGCTTTCAGGCTAACAGTACGGTGCGCACACTTCACACACTGATCCGACTGGGTTACTGCCTGACTGGCTCCGCGGGTGACCTGGTGATGAACAAAGGACAGAGCAGACAAACTTCACCAAATTACACTTTCAGCTCTTTCTCGGCCGCGGTGCCGCAGAGTCCTGCCTCTCCCCAAAGCCTACGGGGCGACGGGAGCTGGGTTTTAACACTCGCTCACGTGCACGCTCTCACACGTGCGCACTCCCTCTTTCTCCCTCACCTTCTTTCTCTCTCTCTCTCTCAATTTAATTCAATCCAATTCAAAAGAGCCTCATTTGCAGGGAAATTTACCATTCACGTTGCCAAAACAGTTAGAATGAAATGAAACAGAGGGAAAATAACACGGTACAACATAAACCTAAAAACCAAGTGAAATATTGATTATTCAAGTAAGTACAATTCAATTAAAAACAATTCAATTCAAAAGAGCTTCATTTTAGCTTAGCTGTTAGTTCTATACAAAAGTACATCAAATAGGAACAAGGTGAACTATAAATTACCAGAACAAGAATAGTGGAAAAATAATGGCCAGGAGTGAGGAGTGAGGAGAACTATTTCCCGTAAATGGGAGACAGAATGACGGACTTGGACTAGCGTTTACCGACCTCGGTCCATCTCTCTGGAAGATGGAACCACATCCCAATAATGTGCGATGATATTTATGATATTATTTGCAGTATTTCCATTTCCACATTCCTTTCCTCCCTGCTTCTCCCTTTATCCTTCTAAAATGAGATTTCTTCGCAAATAAACCTTTTTGAAATATTACATAACAATGTTGCTTACAATGTACTTATCAGTAGCAATGTGTTTCCAGACATGAACACACATGCATGCATGTGCTTGTGTGCACGCATGCATGCACACAAGCACACACGCGCACACACACACACACAGGCACATGCACACGCACACGCACACACACATCTCTCCTTAGTGACAGTGTTTAACAAAGAGAGATATGACTCCATCTACTCAGTGCAAACCTCTTTTCAATTAAACTTAAAACCTGATCCTATGGGTTGGTGTTGCCCGGGCCTGTTTGTGTGTGCCGCCTGTTTGTGTGCGCTGCCTGTTTGTGTGCGCTGCCTGTTTGTGTGCACTGCCTGTTTGTGTGTGCCGCCTGTTTGTGTGCGCTGCCTGTTTGTGTGCGCCGCCTGTTTGTGTGCGCTGCCTGTTTGTGTGCGCCGCCTGTTTGTGTGCGCCGCCTGTTTGTGTGCGCCGCCTGTTTGTGTGTGTCGCCTGTTTGTGTGTGTCGCCTGTTTGTGTACGTGTGACAGAGCACTGGCACCAGACAGGGATTTTTCTAAAATGCAATTTTCTGTGTGTCAGAAATCCCTTGTCCAATCTTTGAACAAATGGGAAAAGTAACTTTATCCCTGGTTTGGAGGCACATATACGCCGCTTACTGTTAGTTGAGAAATATCGCTTTCTTTTTAGTTTCATTCGACTTTTATTCCAAGGCTTTTTCTCTATCCACAACATTTTCTTAGACAAGATGTCTTTAAACTTCATCCAGAGGTTTGAATGTGTTACGTGTGCGACCGTGAGTTCAGCGCCCCACCTTCAATTCCCTGAAATGGATTTAATAGACTCTCCTGCAGACACTGGATCAGCTCCGATAGCACACTGCTAGATTAAGCCCAGGTTGTCTCCCGCCTGTTAAGTCTAGCCTCCATCACCTTGACTCCTAGTTAAGCCCAAACAGTGCAATTTAACAAGAGGGGAAAAAATAAGTCTTCAAATCATGTTTAATATGTGACAAATCAGAGATGCTTTGATCAGTGAGCCAAAACAAAATGCATATTTAGGTCTCTATCCTACCGCATTTTGGAACCTCATGCAAGCAAACGCTCACAAGGATGGAATCAAGCTCTGCTCGAAGCCAGGGGTGAAACTGACACAACTCATTACAGTTGCCTTCCAATGTCAAAACCCTATTAGGCCTTCCTACTCAATGTCACCATCCATCGACCCTTTTTTCCCCCTTCGCACGGTGTTCCCGCTGGGACTCGGGCTTGCCGTTTACAGCACTCCGGCGTGTGAATGACAAGGGCCCCGGCTTGGATTGTCCATGGATTGCCTTTGATTTTTGTGTACTATCCAAGGATCCATGAGGGACGCCGCATTGGCCCTGTCGCCTTGAGGCAACGAGGCCAATGCCGTGACAAGTACACAGAAATGAAAGGCCCCATGCAGAGAAGAATCCCGTGGGCTGGCGGAGTCTAGAACCCTCTTCAACCTGAGGCCTTCTTCATCTCCTTACATACGTCTAGCTATGGAGCTAAGATAGAATGGAGCTATGGAGCTAAGATAGAATGGAGCTATGGAGCTAAGATAGAATGGAGCTATGGAGCTAAGATAGAATGGAGCTATGAAGCTATAGCATGAATGGAGCCATCGACCTATGGAGCTTTAGAATGAATGGAGCTATAGCGCTTTATAAAGGCCTATCTTGGATGGGAGACGGGGGGGCGAGTGGGATGGGTGACAGAGCATGGATGTGCCAACCCACCTCGTGGGGCAGTAATAATCCAGATTTATTTTTTCTTCCTCAGGTGAGTTTTCTTTAGGGTTGCACGCATGTGGCTGTGGGGCTGATCTCAGTTCAACCCTTAATAAGACTCATTTCACGGCATGGAGCCAAGAGATTAGATCTGACAGGACGAACGTGGGGTGGGGACCGAGAACCCAGATTTCGGGGGGGGGGCTAAGCTCCGGCTTGGAAGCCCTCCATACTACAGGCACAGCCTTACGCACGGAATCCTTGTTTTCTCATTCCCACCGGGAACGCTACAAGTGTTGCAAACGGCTACCAGGTTGCTGTTTCTTAGCGCATTTACAAGAACTGGCTTCACCTGAACCACCATCACCAGGCCCCTGCCTCTATTTTAGCCCCCCCCCCCCACCAGAGACTTAACTTGAAGGCGAGATTGAAGAGGGGGGAGTAGAGCTGACAGCTGTTTGGTCGAGCTCACAGATAACCCTGCCTATCCCAGCACCTTCCCTCCACTGTCAGCACACCCAGGAGTAATGTTAAGTGGTGGGCAGTTGGTCGGATGGTAAGTGATGTATGGCCCCGCGTTCCTTATGAAGCCTAAAGATGTTCCATCCCAGGGGCCGAGGGGCGGCACTCTAGCTGCCAGCGTTTGATAGGGAATTTCCATGGCTGCAACGTGGGCTTATAGATCCATTAGGCCGAGAGTGGCGGTGAATGTATTACCCATCGTGGACAAGGAGTGCATGAGGAACGGCCTCCATTATGAGATTGCTGTTTAATTGCGCGGTAGAAGAGGAGAGCGAAGGTATACGACGAAATAGAGGAAGGCTGCGGGAAAAGAGGGGCGTACATGAGCTTGATGCTGGCACGTGCTATGTAGGTCTTCAAGGCGAGTACGTCGCTGACTGGAATTCAAAGAAGACTTGCGTCCTTGTTTTGGTTAGCATTTTTTTTGTATAATGAAATAATGAATAATAATGATAATGAAAATGACACGCACACTCGATCGAACCTCCCCCCAGAAAAATCTACTTTTTTTACTCTCTCTCTCTTTCTCTCGAGGTCTCTCTCCATCTCCTTCTCTCTCTCTCTCTCTCTCTTTTGCTCTCCCATGCTCTCTCTCTTTCAATTAAATGAGTAAAATTATCTGAACATCCCAGTGCTTGTTGTGTTATGCACATTAAAATTGGCTATCACTCTGCAAGCCGCCTATTGTCATATTAATTGACATAAGGTTAATAAGAAAATTCAAGGTCTGTAAATGAGTGGACGTGACACAACACAATATCATTAATGTACAAATAAATAAACCACTGTTGATGTTACTAATGTCCATGAAAAACCGCACTTTATACTTTACTTTATGCACTTTGTAAATAAATGTGATAAAAATGTACTGAATGTATTTAGTCATGTAAATTCAGGACACGTGTGATTTATTAGAACATTTTAATGGGTCAAACTGCTTTTTTCGACAACAAAAAAGTGATTCAGTTACAAAAAATAGTGGGTCTTCTCACAATAAGAATGATCTAAAACGGAACGCAACAGTGTACTCTTATTCAAACAAACAAACACACACACACACACACATGCACGCACACACACTCAAACACACACACACACACACACACACACACACACACACACCCACAAGCACTATGAATATTCAAAGAGATAAACACATTCCAGCAAGACAGCTAATTGTAACATCTGTTTAAGTAGCAAATGAGCCTTACGATAAAAGTAGACCTACGTTCCATCTTAGCATGCACTTCTCTATTCCCTTCCTTTTAAATGTCTGTGCGTTTCTAGAGCTCTTCACAATGGAGTGTGGCTTCATTATTCACCTTGTGAAACGATATATCTTGAACCTGAATCGAAATAATTCGTCTTCTGTAAATATGAGACCAATAATCTGTACTCCTATGTGTACACGTATGTGCCTGTACTGCCCTCACCTGATTGAACGAAGCTACTGCAGGAGGCACCTTATTCAGTAAAATAACGTTAAAAAAAGAAAGAAAGAAAGAATGTTCGAATTGAATGCACCCAATGTCATTAGAAAATCGAAGCACAAACACAAATCATTTCTTATTATGTGAAAAATGACATGTTTAAATTGAAACCAATTGTTTTTGCCTCTAACCAGAATGACCAAGATCAGATACAAGTCCTTTAAATCATTCCTTCCTAGTGTAATTATAATTGCAGATGTACTGGAGATCAGAGGGCAAATATGGGCCCAAAAGTGAATTATTCCATTTGGTTTATGAGGGATTCAATCAAAGCAAATGAGGTCAATACAATTCTTATTTTGGGTTAAAATTAGAACATGAACAATTTGAAATACAAAAGGCAGCACACAAGTTATGATGTTTAAATTGCTGTCTTTGTGTTTACTTGCTGAGTGAGTCATCTGACTCTTTTGTATTTGGGAACCGCTAATAGCTACAGCTTATAAGATGTTTCTAATGTACTTTATACAACACATCCCACTGGTGACATACAATTTGTATGGAAGAAAAACGTTGTATTCCTACATTTACATTTACGTTTTTATCCAAAGCGACTTACAAGTAAGACTGAGAACAATCATATTTAGTCGTGGGGGCCATTTTAGAGACCGTTTTACTGGTCTATCGCGCGCTCGATTGACAAATAGTTTGAACGCTGAGATATAACATCCTGTTTTTAATTACTACTACACTACTACTGGTTGGAGTAGTTAGACTATACTGCTAGTCCTTCATTTAGGCTGTACATAGCCTAAATACAGGCCTAATAGTATACCAACTCAACCAGCAGAGAAGTGGAGGAAGAATAAATAATGGAAAGCGAATTACATTTGTTTCGCTATCAACTGCCAGCAAGTTGCATTGGATAGGCAATTCATTCCATTTAGACTGAATATCCACTTTTTTCACATCTTTATTATGCACATGACAGTTAAACTGGGATACCGATTTGTTAAGCCTTTACTGACAGACCCACTCACTCCTCTGTGGCAGTTCACAGCCTTTCCTCAATGTTTCATGTGCTTCGTTGGAAAGAAAGAAGAACATTATGATACAAATAATAATTTACATCGTAAACCATATTGATGTCAGTTGTTTTTCTGCTTCGCTTGTCAAATGAATTTCGCGGCAGTTCCCGAAGGCAAACACCACATTAAATCCTCATAAGACTACCAGAGCAGCACTTCGGCAGATACCTCAAAATAAATGCAGTTTTAGTATGCAAGCTCTAGAGAAGCATTATTGTCTTCTGTTTACTTTTTTATTTTACTTGTGCAGCATTGCACAACTCCACCACATGTCAAACAAAAAGTTGAAAGAAATGTCTGTTTTACTGAAAACCACGTGATGGCTTTATAGTTACAAGTACGTGATGTTGCAACTAAATGCTGCCTACGTTTGCTTAAAGGGACAACAAAGAACAATTTTGCCCTCTGAGATTTCCGCTGAAGAAAAGCTTCAAACCTCTCATCTCAAGACCCACACTCAAGGTTGCCTGGTAACCAATCAGGAGTGGATAATGCAGGCCCTTCTGTACTGCCAGGTACATGGAGTTCAAAATGTACAGGAAATGGATAAATATCTTTCATACTAATTTAAATATGGTTGTTGTTGTTGTTGTTGTTGTTGTTGTTGATGTTGTTGTTGTTGTTGATCATGTTATTGAGCTTTAATAAACAAGATTTATTTTTATAGCCTAACCTATTTCATGAAAATATTGTTGGTATTGTTGGTACATCCATACAATGCTAGCCTATAACTTATATATGAGTATAATTGCTATTTCTATTGATTTGATCAATTCATGATCACTATTCTAAAAAATAAAATTCATGGAAAATGGGTCAAAGGGGAGGGTCATTGTGTCAGACATGAGTAGTGACTGTGTGAAATGTTTTCTACAGAAAGATCCTGTCCTCTTACTACATCGTTAACTGTTGATATTTTAAGCGAGATAGCATCCACCTTTTGTATGTGAAGGTTGTGAACAAAGTAGGTGATTTAGCAGGTGTTTCTGCAAAGTAACCTGACCTGATGGATCGCGAATCGTGCAGTATAAACGATGGAGAGGGAAATCTTCGCCCCGGACCTGGGCTTGGTTTCATAACATTGGAGGACTTCAATTCCCTCACGGATGAAAATTTAGAATCAGACACGACCAGTAGCGAGGATTTTAATGGGGGAACCGAAATTGCAGAAGACGAAAACCAAGATCGACTGCTTAATTATTGGGAAAACATTGGCAGGGGACATCAAATCGATATACCACGGGGTGAGTATTTTAATCGGCTTGTATCAGCAACTGCAACACAGCGCATTACACATTCGTAGTGCACATTCTACATACTTTGGCCATTCATATTCAACATATTTTTATAGCCATGAATTTAAAGTCTTGTTTTGTGTCCAACCCTAAATATTTCCATCATTATGTCAACCATTTCAAACATTTTATAGATGATCCTCGGTCCAAAATTTAATTATGAGTTACAGTTCATCCTTACTGCTTACTGTGATAAAAAGGTATTTAATATGATTTGATTCAACTATCTACTTTTGTTTATTTCAGAGATGGCCCAGCCAATTCAACAACTCACCACAGACAGAGCGAGTTCGCCGAACAGGGAGCAGATTCCATTCACCTTAGTGACGCGTAAAGAGGTTGGCTGTTGTTGAATGTATTTCTATGAAAGCGTAATGCATTCACTTGAGAAGAACGGTTTTGCAATTTCTCACAATTCTGAGATAATAATATTGTAAATTCAGAAAATCCCGGACAACCGTTCAGACCATAAGACTATTCACTATTTAGTAAGAGGATTTTATCCAAAGCGACTTATAGTGAATACAGAAACAGGTCATTCAAATCGCAATTTCCCCCGAAGTCTACCTGTATCTTTCTTATTGTGGCTAACCCTCTATACCCACTCCTTAAAGTGTGTGTAACATTTAAACTGGCTCGTAGCTTAAAATACCCCAGTTAAGTCGGAAACAGACAACACTGGGTTAGACTATAACAATTCTTATTAAAAAAAACGTATGTTTTTCTGCAGATAGTTTAACTGGTATCTATCCTGGGCCTCCAGTGAGCGTTTTAAGTGACCATGGATTTCTCTCTAACCGGATTGCTTTCCTTTTGTGTCCTCAGCACGGCGATGGCGTAGCGTGTGAAAAGCGTGTGATTGAAAAGGGGTGTTGGGCGTGCATCACGGTGATGGAGGACACCTATGAGAAGAGCATCTGTGCCGGTTTCATGAGCATCATGAGGTACATCTGCCAGCAGAACACCTTAGGTAAGTGGGAAAACAGGGTTGGATCATCGTCGTCGTCGTCGTCGTCGTCGTCATAATCATCGCTATAGCAACGGCCACAGTAGATTTCACAGCGATAAGAAGATGAAAGAGCTGGAAAGATTGTCGTTGGCATCATCTGATGTTCACTGATTTGATTATGTTTGGTCTTGTGTCCGATTAATGTTTGAGATGTATTTATGCTCATTTGATTCACTCTGCGACAAACTGGTTATACTGTCACCAGGAATTTGGTTGCATGGAAGTAAACAAGCCAACAGAGTTTTCTCTCAGATGGAGTTGAGCCCAGACTCTACTATAACATAAAGGGGGGGAAACATTGCTCAAGTTTCAAGTTTCATCCAATGGTAATCATATACGCCAAGAGAAAAACACATTTTCGTCTTGAATGTATTTTTTCTCTTCACTTCCAGGAAGGTACTTGGGCATGACGGTTCCCATAGTTACCGTCGTGCGGACGGACGATGCCCTTAGCAACCTGTCCAGGGATGTCCGGTTGGCCTACTGCCTCCCTTCCCGCCTCCAGGACCATCCCCCTCTGCCTACCGACCCAGAGATCACCCTGGAGACCTGGCCCTTCATGGCGCTCCACAGCAGGTCGGGCTCCACGTACTCTGGACTGTGACTCTGGTCATTGGAGAGGGCCCTGATTGGTTATATCTGGTAGTATTAATCCATAATCCTGCATTTCACTCTTTTCATTCATAGTGGCTGACCATGCTGACCACGCTGACCATGCTGAGGTAAAAGCATTGAATGCATTTCTATTTTCCGATTGTTGATAAACAGATTTTTGTATCAAACCTTCAGCATGAATGGTTGTAATATGTTATAGTTTTGGGAGAATCATACAATCACTATTGAATTGCAGATTGTCAGTAGGAAGAACGAGTGGATGAGAGTTATAAGGGTACTCAAACTGTCAAATTTGGGTAAAACATAAGGCCTAAAATGAAAACGCTACGGCCCCTTTCGGTTCACACACATGTGTGAACCGAATATTAAAATGTATTTAGACAAAGTAAACCTTTAAAGAAAGCCGAAGACCCTCCACACACCGAGGCTCAAACGTAGAGCGCAGACAGAAGCTGAACTTTCTTGCGTCCTTGTATTCAACCCGGAGGCATGTCAAATCACGCGCGGACGCACTCCTTTACTCCAATTAAATGGATCAGCGGGGAAAAAAAATCACAGTCAAAAACACGGCGGAGGCGGAATAAATACACCGCACGCCCAAGGCAACGCTCTCATTGATTAACATGGACGCGGCGTGACAGCGGATGTGCTCGATGCGTGCACTCTATGCTTGAGCTTTGTGTGTGTGGGGCCTCAAGTCTCCGACAGTCTGATTGAAGGACACCCCAAATTCCAGCTAACCCTCTTGCGGTCATTCCCAGGGCTTTTACGGGTCCTACCAACGAAGACAGCATCTTGCACGAAATCAGAGCGTTCGCCGAGATGTTGGCCTCTCCGAATCTGATGGTCAGCAACACGTTTGTGATCGCCGGCTACACGAGCGTTGCCGCCGCACACCGGCGCAACGAGGTCTGGTTCCTGGAGCGCCAGTGACGTTCAAGAGGAAAGACGTGGGCTAATGGTGGATTTTAGTCGGTTTCTCTATTTGTTCCCTTGACATCCAGCCATGGAAACCACTGGTGTCTATTCATTCATGCTACTCCCCTGGTGTATAGTGCATCAGGACTCAAATCCTTTCAAGCACATGTTTTGAAAGTGTTTATTATTAAATGAAGGTTAAATGAATTGTGTCCTTGTGTTTGTCAATAATGCTGCTTTGTTTAGATGCATTTATATATGTCCAATGTTCCCAGTTTGCTTTGTGTATGCCAAGTTGTACCACTGCACCCTTCTTGTGTTACATCGATTGGATTTAAAGGTGCTGTAGGTAGGATGCGAGAGTTGTAAAGAGAGAGAGAGCAGAAAAGAGTGTAAGAGAGCACGATTTATAAAAATAAGCAACCAAAAAACATCCTCTCCCCCTCTGCTCCATCCCACACTACGTTTCGCCTCCATTGATCATTTTTGATTGACAGGTTAGATAGATTCCCCAACCATGAATGACACATTTTTAAATGGAACTCTGCATGAAGTAGATGATGTGACAATCAATGTTCTGAGAAGAACATTTAGGAATTATTTTTTCCATATAGGTTACATTTTGTTTTTGTGTTCATCAAGTCAAAATGTTTAGAATGTTTAGTGTACTATTGCTTTATATGTATGTTTATATTCATGTAGTTATGAATATAATTTCTACATAGCTTACATCGTTTTTACATACAATTTTCTTGTTAAAGGGTCTTCCTAGCCTTTAGTCCATCACTCTCTGCTCTCAGTTATCTTGGAGTACTCTGTGCTTTTTTCTGAAATGCGTAGCCCCTTGTTAGTTTTGGTGGGCTTTGAATACATTGAGCGTGACATCAAGCGCAATAAAAGCCTAAATGTTAAAATTGTGAAGTAATGTGTGGATTCTGAAAAATAAATGTATTTCAGTCTCGAGTATGTGAGTAAGTGTCACTCAAAAAGAAGACATGTACAGAATTAGACCTCCATATGTGGGAGAAGCAAGAACATGAATGAGCTTTCGAGATTTGCTAATACACTTTTATCTACGAGGTGTCAGCAGGAAGTAACGTTAAGGTAACGAACGCTGAACATATTGCCCTGAATCAAAATATGATTATCTTTATATATTTGCCAAGTGGGGACTGAAATATGACAGCATTTTGTTTTGCTTCATTGGGGACGTATTATTATTGTAATTATTATTAGTATTATGGTTATAATTATTTTCGAATAATTTTAGCCTCATAAGTTCAGAGTTCATGATTCTCTTCCAAAATGGCGGCTGAACCAGCACGAGAATGGAGCGATGATCAGCTCAAAAGTGATGATCTGCCGAAAAAAGACCTTATTAAGTTTATCCAAGATAATGCGGCTAACTCGGTAAGTTTGATAATTTTGTGGTGTATATTTGATATGTGTATGAAATGCCGAATTCAACTTAGAGGCTTTATGCGTGCGGTGCACTGGCTGGTATCAGGCGATGCTAACCGTGTGCCCAGTCAGCTAGCAGTAAGGGTAGCCATGCCTCTGCCAAGCTAGGCTAATGTGCATTGAATGCACCATGCATGTAGTGGCGTGTATACCACTGTATTGCAGCGGATGATATCCACAAAATGCAACGGAAATTACTATTAATACATCCAACGTGAATAAATGTGACGTAGGTCAAACCATTTTTATTTATTTATTTTTCGGGGATTCTGTGCGATGACTCGGTAAAACACGAATGATTAATGCATGGTTGTATCGTCTTTCAGTTTCTTGCTGAGCACAAGCTGCAGGGAAACATAAAAAATGTTGCTAAAACGGCAAAGAAAGAGCAACTGATGATTGCATACAATCAACTGTTTGAGACCAAAGTAAGTGATATTTTGCATGTTACAAGACACAGAGCGGACTAACTATAAGTATATATATTAAAAAAATACATTGAATTCATACATGCTTTTAATAATCAAAGGATCCATTTTAATAGGTTGTATTCAACTGAAATCACCTGCCACTTGCATGATTTTTCCAATCAATTCAAATCCCAAAAGAAAATGTGTACATTTGGCTAGAACCTATAAGATAATAACTTGTAAATTATTATTATTTTTATTTTTCCATTTACAGAAGTTTAAAGGCACTGAACCCATTGAAGAAGTCATTGAGCAGGTTAAAACTGTAAAGATTGAAGATGACCCGAGTAAAGACGTAAAGACAGAAGTCGTCGATGAGGTACTGGTCAGAAATCTATATTTTAACCATGGTGTCCATGAATTTAAAGGCACAAAGGTTAATTGCAGCCAAATTCTGTATTGTCATACATCTCTCCTATCTTTTGAGTTTTTGTTATTAACAAACTATAAATATAAAATCCAATAGGTAATTTACTTTTGTAATTCAAAACATTCAGACAGTTTTCAATTGGAGATCCTTATTGCTTTGCTTTTCGAAGGGTCCACCCAAGTACTTCAAATCGGTGCTGAAAAAAGGAGACAAGACAAACTTCCCCAAGAAGGGTGAAAACGTGAGCTGCTGGTATACGGGATCCCTGGAGGATGGCACAGTCTTCGACACAAACATCCCCACCAGTAGGCCTCATATCCATCTCCAACTATTTCTGGTTATGATGAGCGTTGTCAGTTCTCTGTAATCAAGGGTTACTTCATTATGTCCATCTCCTCTGAAACCCACAGCTGCCAGAAAGAAGAAGCAGTCCAAGCCTTTGAGCTTCAAGATTGGCATGGGCCGAGTCATCCGAGGGGTAAGCAATCCTATCGGCTGCTCTGATTATGCAAGCAAAGCCTCACCAGGCATCGCTATGAACGGACACAGTGTCCTAAGCTTCTTCATAATGATGATGATCTGATTAACTATTTCTTCTCTTAGTGGGATGAGGCCATCTTGACCATGAGCAAAGGCGAGACCGCCAAGTTGGAAATTGAGCCAGAGTGGGCCTATGGGAGGAAGGGTCTTCCGGAATCCAAGTATCCTTTTTTCCTTTGGAGACGCTGTTAAGATTTCTGTTGGAGCGTAAACATTTTACACTACATAAATAATAATTTCACTATAAGACATGCATGTATGCCATAATGGGGTGATTCTTCTTTAGATGACTATATGAAGTAGGAAGTGACGTTACCGTGGCCACCGAAGTCCGCTCTTTGCTAGAAATGACCATGCATAATATCTGACAAGGGATACAATTAATACTTTTCATTTAACATTAAGGTAGTTTACTTATTTACATTTACACCACAAATGACATGTTTAAAAAGATGGGCCTAAAGTTTTTGTTGGACTTTTTTGTTTGACTTAAAAATATATATTTATATTCCACATCCAATGTCTTTTCCTTAACCTAAACTACTCCAGAATTCCTCCCAATGCCAAACTGATCTTTGAAGTGGAGCTGGTAGCCGTGGATTAATGGAAAACGGCTCGCATGCACTTCCCAAACTAAGAAAAGTGTCACAAGATGACCATGCTTGAAAGATAACATTTTAAATCACATATTGATTACGATTGGCCTGGTTTTGTTTACACCTGTTAATGGTTTTTGTCTGTCAAATTGTTCATGTATAATTTACCTTTCCAGCATGGCCAAACACGTGATGACTTGTCAATACTGTACATAACAGGGGTCCTGACGTTTTTCTGTATTTGTTTTGCATGTTAAACGTAAGGTATGATTAAAGAATTTTGAAACTGACACCAGTGAGTTTTCAGTGTTTTTCAAACTTTGGGTTGGATAGGCATATGGGGTTGTCAGCGATTGCTATGGATAGCAGATAGATGTAGATATGCTCTATAGATATATGATTAGATGGATATATGCTCTATAGATATATATGATGGTAGTTTTGATGGAATAATTAAAAGGTTTGAACGGTCTGATAAACGTCCTGTATTCAAACTAAATTCAAAGATTGTAGTCATGTCAGTCAGTCAGATTTGTAGTCATGACTGGACAACTATCATGTGTTGTGCAATATGCATATGCTCACTGGGCCACTATTACAAGCAGCTGTTGATTGGGTTAAACTGGTGTGTGGAAGCAGAAATGCAAAGTTAGTTTGGTGGCAAAAAATTAGTCATGGGCATCCTAAAATGTGATCACAGGCCAAATAATATTGGTTAACAGCCCCATTATGTCTACTACCAGTTAATGTTCAGATTATCCATGTCAATAAATAACGAGTAAAATGACTCCAATGTAGGGGAAAGGATAGTAAAGTGGATAGGGTAATTGACTCTGCGCACAAAAAAGGAGATGGTCATCCTTGGGCAAGATTCTAAATGCTACCTGCTCATTAATTCAAATGCATCCAAAATATCACTGCCAGGAGCTGTGCATAAGTGTCTGATAAATGCCAATTATATTAAAAGGGTGCCACTTCAATCCCTCTACACTGGGATGTAAAGTAGGCTCAGTAAAGTGTGGCATATTCAATGTTAGTTATATTTAAAATGTCCAGTAATATTGCATGGCTTAAATTCCAATACGTAATGCAAATATTTGTTCATTGACCTCTTAGCTAAGCCATGTCAAGTTGTCATACATGTACATTCATTAAGTACTGTCCAGGACATTTTAAACAATGATAAATTAGACACTTTGCAACTTGAAGGGATTTTGTTTCCAAGCCAAATCTTTATTCTGTACAGGAGGAAAACCTTTCACTTGATAAACAAAGATGGGATGTGAATGCAAGTCATCTCCGCTTAGGTGCTAAAAAGAGCACTTAGGAGTTGGCATTGGGTCCCTTCTTCTTTCCGAAGGTGGGCACCACATTGACGAAGCGCCTGTTGTACTGGATACGACGCTTAGCACGGCCAGTCTTCTTCTTCTTCTTCTCCTGCTTGTCAACCTGGAAGGATCACGGTAAAAAGCAAAGTTGCATTGACACGGTTATGATTTAGTGAAAGAAACCCAGACCCATAATACAAATATGAAGGACTTCTGTGTGATAACTTTAAAGCAGTAAAAAAAGAAAGGAAAATCACAAGTACGAAATTGTGTACCTTGGGTGTCTGTCCCCTCACTTTTCCAGCACGAGCCAGAGAGCCGTGGACCTTGCCTGGAAAGTAATAAATGGAGGGAAAAACGTTTAATAAAAAAGATAACCGTGGCAGAGTATCAGATGCTGGCAGTAATATTGTCTCAAAAACACATGTCATGATTATGCCATGAAAGCAGAAAAGAAAACTTAGGCTAATACGAAATTAGCTACCAATTATTTTCAAATAATTCAATCCACAAATGATCATGGCCTTTATGAAACACAATCAGGAGCTATCAGGGAGTCATTCATACCTCCAAGAAGCCTTCCAGCCACCTCCAGGGTACAGTGCTCAGAGATTCCACAGGATGCCAGAGAGGAGTCATCCTCCAATGGGCAACCGGCGAGCAACAGCACCTGGTCTTCAACCAAGAGACCCTCAAGAGCCTGTACGTGGGCCTGAAATACACAGCAAATAGTTTCGGATTGTAGGCCGGGATGGTTTCTTGTGAATGACAGAACTAGCCATTACAGAATATTGTGTAGGAATGTACCTTGATGGCTCCAACAGTCTCCTGACCGGTCACCTCAAGGGTGTGAGTGTTTTGGGCACGCAAGAAGAGCTGCATCTTGATGCTTGGACAAAATACAAAATAGTGTTGATGGCATCGGTACTGTCAATGACTTTATTTTTGCCTCAACAAAATAGTGCGCATTGACCTGGCGTAGGGGATAACAACTTTAACTAAATCATACAGGGAAATCGTTTAACCAACATGACGGTTAACCATACTAGACCAAAACAATTGGCCACTACAATAAAGTTCGTCAGGAAAATACGCGTGAAACAATCTCGAGGTAACTCGCTAATGCTATGCTACATCACTAGCCACATGGGGCACGCGTTCCGGATAGTCTAATAAAATTAAGACTTCTGGCACAAATGTTGACCAATTTATGTTCTATTCTTGATCAGCGATATAAAACATATAATATAATGACGCCTCACAGCTTTCAACCCTTGATAAATACGCACTTTTAACTGAATTTCGGCAGGCCTTACCTCGTTTGATTCTAGTCGATCAACGCTAGGCAAAAAAGGGCTTCCGAACGGTCAGAGCTGCGCATGTGTAGATTTACGTAAACTGGGAAAGCCTACGTAACTTTTTGACTACTTCCGTTTCCAAGTCTGGCAAAACAAATATATAAAACCAGAGCTCTTTAGAGAGCTATTCAGCTATTTAGAGAGCTATCCTAGCTCTCTAAATGGCTCTGTATAAAACAATTTATTCTACGGTTCTAACTCGAAGTCTTTCTCAAGTTCTGATTATACTACGCTGTCATTATTCAATTGGTGTTCTCCTCGCAACACTCCTGAACCTGTCCGTGTCCTGGACGGGTGTTTCATTTGAACTGTTGAGCCCTATACTTTCTACTCAATAACTGTTCAAAGTACAGTTAACAGCCAGTCGCATGTGATCATGTACTTTGAACTGTACTTTATGTCTATATTTTGGATCGACCTTGGAATTCTAAATTCATCTTAAGTATTTTTGGGGAAATCCTTAAGAATACCATTTTTAAAAAAAAAGTGCGCTGTTGTGTTCTCAGATCATATTCACTGTTCATATTCATGACAGGTGTTTCTGGCACGGTTTCTCTCATGAAATGATCCTTGCATTACCATGTTGACTTAAAGGCAACCGTTCCTTATTATAGTAATACATATGTTAACCGATTTGTGGACTATTTATATCTGATATTTCAAATGAAGCCACATCATAGAATATCAATCTCTTTATTATGAAATTAAGCAAAAACAAAAAAACTTCATTCCCTTTCTCTGTGAAGAGGACCATGACATGTTAAAAATCGGGTTTGAAAGCAGACACAGGGGCCACAGAAGTACATACAACAATGCCTTCTTTTGAAACCAAAATGTTCAACAAACTGATTTTGTGAAAAGACCGAAACCAAACCATCCATTCTAAAAATTAAAAACTCCAGAGGTAACAAAATTGCCTTCAAATGAACATGCACTAAAGAACTTAAGGCCTGGGAAACCAGTGGTTGGTAAGATGAAAAATCAGGCAATCAATGTTCTTCAAACAAATGACATTGATATTATATTGATATCAGAATAGACATGACAGAAGGGATTTATTGTCATTTCTTTATCTTTATCATTGTGTCCATCATGTAGGAGGAGGAGGATAGTACTGGTTATACTGGGCATATTGGTTGTACTGCCCCCAGTTGCTCTGTCCCCAGTTGCTGTATTGTTGCTGCAAAGGAGAAGAGAAACCAATGAAGTACACCACACAGAACATTTTACAATACCTCCATTGAGGCCATTTAGCTACTAGTTACTAGTATTTTACTTGGCAAGTTCAGATACAGGTCATTAATGAGAAGTTACGAGAGGCTCAAGGATGACTAAGGGTAATCTGCAGAAAATGAGGTTTCAAACCCAGAACCTTGGTGCCAAGAATGAACGGCTGTCGGGTGACTAGGAGGTGAGCCGTACCTGGTACCAGCTGTTGTAGTTGTAAGCAGGGTTGGCTGTCAAGTCCTGCCCAGCGGTTCCAGTGGTCGAGTTCACTTCCGCACGCTGTCTCTTAGCATCTGGTTCCTGGGAGCTGCACACAAGTGGTTCCAAGTCAGTTGATCGAAAAGGAGCCACAACAACAACCATCCTTCTTTAATACTATACAGCATCACTCAAATTAATTACAAATATTGAAATAAAAATGTACATTCGGTACAATATTATGTTTACGGTTTTACTCCTATTCCTTGATTCTTCTGCCTCACTTTTGAGTTGCTTTGGAAGACTGACCGAATGTAAATGTAGAATTCGATGTGTCCGTCTTTTAAAATAAGATTGTTAAAAGGACTCCAATGTGCTCAACACAAACAAAATACAATTATTTTTTTGGAACTGTGACAATACTTGTTATGTTGCGAACCCAAGGCAGGTGCCTAGCTAGACAATGTGAGAAACCATCAGGTGTAGTAGGTGGTGAAAACAAATGTGGGAATTACCCATTCTCTGCTTTCCTCTTGGAGGATTCAGTTTCCTTTTTAAGCTTCTGCTGCTCCTCGTATGCAGCCACAAGTCTGTGAAATTGTAAAATATACGATAAAAAAAAAGGGCATACAAGAATCAGCAACTCCTGATAAACCTTTAGAAATTATGGTGCAGGTGATGGCATGGTTGAGGGAACTCACACATTGATATCACTGCCAAAGTCCTCCAGGAACTCCACCTTCCGTTGGGAGAAGAGGAGACGGGACTCCGGGGGCAATGAGCTGTTCAGAGCTTTGTCGAAACAGGCCAAGATTTCATTCTCATTCTCCTGCACATCCCCGCTGTACTCCAGCTCCAGCAGATTGAGATACAGCCTGGGACTCGTCTGGAAAGCCACAGTAAATACGAAGAGTGACATTTATATATTGTATGAAGATACTGTATAATTCATGCATCACTTTAGGAGGAACAGTCCAACATAACATAATCTTAAAGCTCCATGAATAGCCGGCAGTTCTCTTAAAGCCATTCCTTTTGCTGTGCTGGCTGTATTCCTTCAACCTTGCTCAGACGGAACTACAGAAGTACACACTAGCTTGCGAATCAGCTAGGTAAACCTGAAGGGATATTACCGATCCAGTGGAATAACGCTCTTTATATCGGGCCAGCTCTCACCTCATCCTTCTCAATGGCTTCCAGCAGCACCTTCCTCGCTTTGCTGAGGCTTTTCTGCACCTTCATCAGTTGCCTCGCCAGCTTCACGGCGTAAAACGACGTCTCACTGGCGTTCTTGGCCGACGCCATGGCCTCCCGCAGCAGCGTCTCCGCCTCCTCCAGGTTACCGTGGCGACGCTCCAGGCTGACCCGCCGCAGGCGCACCATGGCTAGGGATGGGAGAGCCTCCTCCAGGGCCTTCAGGATGCTGCGGGCCTCCTCCACGTTCCCTGAAAGGAGAGAGGAGGAAGGAAACACAAACTTGGCATTAGAATTTTTTGTGGTGTGGACACGTCAAAACAAAGGCAGCGTTATCTTGGTCCCAGGGAGTATGGACTGTGCCCATGGAGATTACCTATTACTTTAGTTCTGGGAATGGGAACTTTTCATTTAGTTTCAGCATTAAACCCTCAGCTTTTGTTCAGATCCTATAGCTAGATTAGAAAACGACACGTCTCCATTTTCTAAATACTTAAAATGAAACTCCACTTATTATCTCCACTACATCCGTACTGCCAACCAAGCCCAGCTCTAGTAGCGATCGGAGGTAAGCGACGACAGCAAATTGTGGCTCACCCTGTTGTTCTTCGTAAGCCGCAGCCAGAAGGTGGATGGACGGCTTCTTGGGCAGGTGGATGGTACACGCCTTCTTGTAGACGTGTCGTACGCCCTCAATGCTCACACTCTCTAGATATTTTGCATACTTAAAGAGCGAAACACAGAATGGGGATTGGCAGCAGGCGCAGAGGAGAGTGCGGGGAAGGGCAGAGAAGAGGGGGGGGGGGGGGGGGGTAAAAAAAAAAACAAAAAGAAGGGCATAAGTAGACCCACCAAATTTAAAAAGTTACATGGTCGGTTGG
>JAOPJO010000097.1:3749237-3760502 GCA_027123675.1 Molva macrophthalma
TTTTTTTTTTTTTTTTTTTTTTTTGTTTCTTTGTTTTTTTTGTTTTGTGGGTGGGGGTGGTGTGTGGGGGGGGGTGGGGGGTGGTGGGGGGGGGGGGGGGGGGCAGGAAAAAAATAAAGAAGAAGAGAGGCAGAAGAGAGACCAGCCATTTTAAAACTGTAACTTGAGAGTTGACCGAAGTGAATTTCTTCATTGTCAAGAACGTTGTTTAAAATTTTCTGTGTAAACCCATCAGCACCTTCATGGAACCAATTAGATAAGTTTCTGTAAGGTAGTGGGAGACGGAGAAGATGCAACGTAGTAGTTGGCAAATGCTGCAGTCAAATCTTGTGTGGCAAGCTGGCCATCCCCTAATACAACAGATACAGTCACATATCAACGTTACACGCAAAGAGAGTGCAGGACGATTTACTGTGTCCATGTGATTATCATCGTTGATGGGAAGGGGGAGGGGGGGGGGAAGTGCAGGGCGGGGTAAATTGGGATTGAGAGGGAGGACAACGATGGGAGTACCTTGGTCCAGAACTCCTCGTAGAGGGCACAAGCGATAAGGCATCTTTCAAAGAGAACCACCACGCGCTCCGGGGTCCCGTTCTCCATCTCAAAGTCCAGATACTCCTTCCAGTTGTTCAGCTGGGTCTTCTCCAGGGATTTCACGTGGAAGTAGGGCCTCTTAATCTGGAACGGTAACACGTTCAACATTAAAACAACAATCCTCTTATCATTACTCTGGTTAATCAGGAATGACAAGTTGTTATTTTAGGGTTGTTTTTTTTATTATTTTATTTTTAGGTCATTGGTTGAATGCCACAAAAGACTTAAGAAGCCAGTCACAACGTACCCCTTCTTCAAAGGCCCATCGCTTGCTGACTTCGTGTTCGTTGTGGTTGAAGTACTCCTGTCGGGTTTCGATCACTTTGTGACGCATGTTCTCGATCTCCGTCACTCTCTGCATTAGAACACAAAAGACCCAGTTAACACTCATTTACCCTTTTACTAAATCACACGGTAAATGCTCCTTTTACTAAATCATAGCGGACGCCAATGTACCTCTTTCACTGGATCACTACTCCCTAAAACTTAACGGCCATGGCCTGCCTGCAAGAAGTTTCATCAAGAGCTTATATTGATCAATATCATGAGACAAAAAGAATGGGAGGGGAATTCAAGCCTTTGGTGATGCCAGGGGGTATGCTTGTAGGCATAGACCCCGAGAGAAAGGGTTCTTGTGGTTTACCTTGGCAGGGTCCGGCAGGTCCTCCATACCGGGTGGGAGCTCCTCCTCAACCGCTGGCGTGTCTCCGTCCTCTCCAGCCACGGTGGTTATGTTGGCCTTGGAGAGCTCCACCCTCAGCTGGATGAACTCTTCCTCCGACAAAAAGTGCTTGGGGTTGTTGTTCTGAACGTGTTCTTTGAACCTGACGGGAACAATGTTGACTCATTAGGTTTCTGAAGCTTATTGGGGCATAGCAACAAAAGGACACAGCAGGAACTCAACCAATTTCATGGGGTGAATGAAGTCGCTGATACACCATATGATAATGTGCTAAAGGTTTCCGAACTAAAAAACACATTTCGCATGATGACTGCAGCCCATGAAGTATCAGTCAGTGAATTCAACCTTCAAGGTCAACAACACACATAATTGTTTGCCATGTTTGCTGCATACCTCTGGAAGTGCTGGGAATACAGTTGGGTGGGGATGCCCAGGATGCGATCATAGATGTTTGTGACATTGACTAATTTCTGCTGTTCCGTCTCCCAGTTAATGTAGGCTTCCCACAGCCGGTCTGAGCGAAAATCTGTGCCTGCCGCCAGGACTGCATGTTCATAAGCACTAAGAGGGAAAGAAGAATCAAGAGGCCAGGTTTCAGTTTGGTTACCAATGGATATGTTGTCATTTTCTTAAAAGCTGCATAAAATGGCACATGTTGGTTTAATTTCCTTAACCTGATGTTACAGAGCGGTACAAGAACAGGAAGTGTAGCAAAACAAACAAAATTCTTGTTCTACAGATATTAAAACTGAAAAGAAATGCTTTCACAGCAACGTGTACCGGAGGCCCACTTACGCTCGGATGCGTCCTTCAGTTTCTGGGTCGGCAGGGTCTGCGTTTTCTTTGATGAAGGACAAGTAGTGTAGCCACAGGTCTACGCTGAGAGGGATGGCCTGCAAGCCATGTCTGTACACCTGGGCACAGAAAGAAACAGCACTGACAATGAGACACACTTGAAAAGATGGCGACTGCATGCACAATAAAAAAAACGGGCAATATTCTGATGATGCACAATCAAAACAGGTTAACCATCTCTACACTGCAGTAAAAAAGACGGTATCTCAGAGGAGATACTCATGTTTAGTATCATGGTGTTTCTGTGTCTTGGTCATATTTACCTCTTCGGCGACCTGTATGTTTTCATGCTTTTTTTCGATGTCAGCGTACTTCTTCCAATAGCCGTAGCAGTATGGATAGTGGAGGAAAAATGCATCAAATGCTTTTCTCACCACTAGAAGAGCATTCTGTAAAAAGAAAAACAGGAACAAACATACCATTAGTTTAAGTGTCAAAAGCAGCGAAAACATTTAATATCAGAAAGGTGTGGTTGGTAATCGCTTAAGGGGTGCGAATCGAGTGTACTTGTGTGCGTTGTTCACCTCTTGCTCAACATACTGCAGTAGATAGACCCAACTGTTGAAGTCCTCTGGGTTTTCCTCACACTCCTTGAAAAGCTTTTCAAACTCTGACGGGACCTCTGGCTCTGGTGGCGCGGGGGGTTCCTGGGGTGCCTCTTTGGATGCTTCCTCCAGCTCCATACCATCCTCGGACATTTGTGGCGCCTCATTGCCACCTTGGAGCGGAACATGCGAAGGGTTAGGCGAGTGCAAAAGTAGTGCGGCATCACAATCTCAAACTATCAGTTATGCATATAGATTAACAAACAAGCAAATTACCCTGGAAACCATCTTGGTCTGCAGCCTCTGATGCTACAGGGATGTCCTGGCCTTGCTGTGTGGACTCCTCAGATGCTAACATGGGCGCAACTTCAGGTGACTGTGGGGGAACTTCGGTTTGCTGGGGAGGCTGCTCCTCTTGAGGCTGGAACTGCTCCACCGCCTTTTCCACTGACGCCAGGCCTGGGGACATCTGATCCTGTTGTGGACCGAAGGAGTCCTGGGACAGATGGGAATCCACAGGCAAGACGGTGTTCTTCAAATCGGGCTCAGGGGGGACCTGTTCCAGAGACCACTCGGCAGAAGGCGGGAGAACTGGAAGGTCTGGTAGGAAGCCGTTGCCAGCGCCCTCCATAGCTTGGGAGTCCCCACTGCTGGAGGAGTCTGTGTCAAGAGTTCCCGTCATGGGCTCGTCTGTGTTGTTAAAGTCTGTTAACACAGAATTTGAATATTGTTAACATTCATAAACATGGTTTTGAATAAATTAAAAAAATAAAGGTTGAAACGATGTAACAGGATACATATAATTACAGGGCTTGTAGGCCAAATTGAGACGACTCCACAGAGTTGTAGTACTGCAAAAATCGACGAAAACAAAAAAAAAACCGATTTTGCCACGTTTCACATGAGAAACGCATTGGCAGTTTCAACAATGTATTTCGATAATGTCAACTATCCAATGAACAAGCCATGATAGTAAAGTATGTGCGTTAGGTACGTAGCAAAAGGTATGCGGAAGTAAACTAAAATGTCTAATTACAAAATGGGGGAAGGCAAATAACAGTGCAACTCCACTGTAACAAGCTGTATGACTTCACCGCTTTCGGACTGTTAATGCATTGGGGTACCAACAAAATAATAGCAACCCAAATAATCCGCAGCTGTTGCAACCAGACACTTACCCGTCCCATTTTTCAAACTAAGGCCAAGTTATTGTTGGGGCAAGATAGTTAAAATAAACCAACACACACACACAAAACGAGTTCGTAAGACATCGCATTAATAGAAAGTCGACGGTAACACATAGTTTGTTAAGTTTAGAATTGTGCCTGTGCTAATACTAATCAAGCCAGTACATTTGGTGCGAAGAAATGTTGGGTTTCGGTATTGCCAACATTAGCAATCGAGACATTAGCTAGTAACATTTCCTTCTGTAGTTAAGTTCCTTTCGGTTGTGTTGATTAACGTTACGGAGATAATGCTGACCCAAAAACGCACTATACCTTCACAATACGTGCATGTATTTGTTCTGAGGTGAATGAACTGTATGCAATGTGCCCTTATCTGCCAGTTCCAATGTGTGTGCTCCACGCTAGCTAGCTAAGGTAGCTAATTTTAGCATTTCTTCCGGAGCCTGAAATGAATACAAGAATCACATCATGCTCGGGAAAATTCGTCGAATAAACAATACGCTACAATCATCTTACCAGTATGTTCCATGAAAATCGGGTCGAATGAATTCCGTGGCGATCTCAATTACTTAATCTTATACTGAAGTGCGGCACATCAACTCTCATTCTCAACAACTTCCAGGGGGCATTTACGGAGAAGGACGGTGCGTGCACCGCGGCGTGCACGTGCTCTGTGCGACGCGAACTGGGGGACGTTACGCGCAACCAATACCTTTTCAAAAACAATATAAGAATATAGTATAAATTGGTAAATCTTAGGGTTTATCTCAGATAAGATTCGTGTTGTGTAGTTACAGTAATCGTGTTATGTTTCCATTAGAATAGCAAGCACATCTTATTTACACACTCCGTTAAAAACGAAATACTAATATTTTACTGAACAACCAACGTTACATCCAAAGAAAAAAATGTACAAATCAGTTTAATGAGGACAACTTTGAGCATGATTCGTTAGGCCTTCAACTGACTCGTGTATCGTATAGCCCAGCCCATGTTTTAACAAAGTTACATTATTATATGCACCTAAAACCTTACAATGATGAACGTAACAAATCAACAATCAGCCAGATTCAAATGGCGCCCGTTTGCACTTTTGTCGTTAGGTTTTGGGCTAGTTCGCAGTGCGACTGCGCGTGGCAAATGGCGTAGTAGAGCATGAGCAATGGAGAGGAAGTGGCGGGTGATCTAGGTCCGCACCTTTTCCGGTAACACCGCTCTGCCTCTGTGCTGCTGTGTGACTGAACGGCTCGGCTGGGAGAGAGCAGGGGTAAAGAGAGGGAGAGAGAGAGGCGAGAACGGGGAGAAAGAACTTGGGGACGGGGGCTGCCGCAGTTGCAGGTTTGTCATAGTCTATATTTGAACGTGTTTTTTTTTAAAGAATGCTCTTATTGTTCGAGAGAATCGTTTGCCCGTGTAACAGTGCGCGACGACCTAAAGTTGAGCTCTACTGACACCCCTCCCTTTTCCGAACCGCTCTTGTGTTACAGGGTAGGAGCGGAAAGTCGGATGAATCAATGACCTTTTGGGCGTTCTACCTCTTGATGTCCCTACGCGGATGCCGTTGGGAGTGAATCGAGTGGTTTCCACGAGAATGTTACTTAAGGAAACCTCGGTGTTTTTGAATTTACCGATCGAATTTGTCTGAGAGCAAGTGTGGACACCCGGCGGCCAAGGAGGAAGTCGGAACTCTGGGCTTGGACAGGGCCTAATTTATACAGCGCAATAGTCGTGGTCCTTTACTCATCGTCTCTGCCTTTGAGTCCCAATCAACGGAAAACTATTCTCCAAACGAGTATTCTGAAGTAAGTCGTCTTTCAACGACTTGTTGGAAATATACCGACATTACGTGTTTTTTTTGTTCACAGTAGAGATATTAGTCACTCACCGATTATAAATCTATACTATTTATATTTGTTAGCTGCTTGAGTCATACGGTTCAGAATAGTAATATAAGACTACTTGTACTTCTCTTTGTGATAGTTACCAACCTCTACGTTTTGACAGCTGTCAAAGTGCTACAACTATCACGTGAAAAGTCCCTTGGCTGATGTCACCGCACTGAGACTGAGAGACTATAGTCCGTTTATATTCTACCGAAAGCACAAAGATTAACTCTCCAAAGAGAACACACTCCATTCATCTTCTAAGGAGGTATTTATGAAAAGCCAACAAAATGGGGAAAATTCTCTCGAAGATCTTTGGCAACAAGGAGATGAGAATATTGATGCTTGGACTTGATGCGGCCGGCAAAACTACCATCCTGTACAAGCTGAAGTTGGGCCAGTCCGTCACCACCATCCCCACGGTGGGCTTCAACGTGGAGACCGTCACCTACAAGAACGTCAAGTTCAACGTGTGGGACGTGGGCGGCCAGGACAAGATCCGACCGCTGTGGAGACACTACTACACAGGCACGCAGGGCCTCATCTTCGTGGTGGACTGTGCCGACCGGGACAGGATAGACGAGGCGAGGCAGGAGCTCCACCGGATCATCAACGACCGGGAGATGAGGGACGCCATCATCCTGATCTTCGCCAACAAACAAGACCTGCCGGACGCCATGAAGCCCCACGAGATCCAGGAGAAGCTGGGCCTGACCCGGATCCGGGACAGGAATTGGTACGTTCAGCCCTCATGTGCGACCACGGGGGATGGACTCTACGAGGGTTTGACCTGGCTCACCTCAAACCACAAATCTTAATGCTTCTGCAATTCCAGATCAGACTGTTTTTTTTCGTAAAGGATAACGCGTAAAAGACGAAGACCCCAAATGGCAAAAAAAAAAAGAAAAGATTCTGAAGTAATTGAAATGGAAAAAATACGGCCTTTTTCATAAATGTATAACAAGAAAAAACGGTCCGGCTATATTCTTTTTCTTTTTTGATAACGACGGCTCTTCATATTTCAGAAGTTCTTTAAGGCAAAAAGACGATTGTTTGGCTGGTTTTTGTTTGCTTTGGTTCTGTAGTATTTCACTTACCGTCTGTATAATCATTACTTTTTAATTACACCATAACCTTTATACTTTGAGCTCTTATTGCAATTTAGTTCCTTTCTTTCTGCATTTAACAAGAATCTTTTTTTTACTTTGTGCTAGAGCTTGCAATTATAGCTTTGATAAGGGACACCGCCTCTCGTCATCCTTTACAGTATTCACCTATCCCGACGTTTACTCCACACGTTGGATGAGACCATGAGAATGTTCGACATGTCCGTGTATTTACCATAAAGGACGGCCTATCATCAGCAAAACACGTTGGCCGGTCACACTGCCCACCGTAGTATAAGTATATGCATAACGACCATTTCAGGATATGGCACAAACATGGCTTTTTCAATTGTGATTGTAAACAATGTCTGCAACGGGGAAATTGGCAGATTTTGTTGTTTTGGGTGCGGTCATTCCATCCATGATGTCTATGTGTCAGACAATTATCTGGATGCTGGATAAACGATACAAAAAACAACACTGTGATGTGGATATGCTTTACTTTGTTTTACATAGTTTATTTTTTACCACCAATCCTGTTCCCTTATTCCCTCTCAAGAGCTTCCATAAGTGAATATTTGTAGTTTCAGCTGCCTTTTCTTGGGAGGGCACCAGTTACAGGTGCCCAATAGACATGAGAGATTCATTGCAGCCAGAATCTCACTGCTGAGTCTGCATTGCAGCAGTGTTACAAAACTACCTACCAAGTTTCACAGGAAAGACGGATGCTCCGGGGCTGTGTGTTTCCGCACCTGTCTGTCTGTCTCTCTCTTTCTCGCTCTGATCTACTTTTGAACCCCAGCGAGGGTTAAATGAAGTCTCCCACCAACCCACCCACTACCACTGCATCCATAGTGCTTTAAAGATTTTCTTTTCTCTTAACAATCAACATCTGGTTTTTCCACTGGGTGTTATTCTGAATGAAACACGTACAGCGACCTCTGCCCAAAGGTTATAGCTAGGCAAGAGGCTTTTGTTTTATTTTTGTTCTACTTGCTATGCTGTTTAAAATAAAAACAGGTATCCAGACCACTTTCAAGCGAAGCCTTTTCAATGCGAGACCTCAAAGAAGGAAGTTGGAGTGGGGTGTCTCAATGATGTAACGAAAGAAAAAATACCCTAACGTGAAGTGTGCGGTAGAAATGTGCCAGTTGCCTTTCCGCTGTAAGTCACACTGACTGAATAAGTGATGAGATCTCTAGTTTCAACCTAGTCGTTATAAGTGACGCCTACATTGCCTAAGGGTTCTATGTATTACGCCATCTTTTTAAATAGCTTTTTTTTTTTTGCATTTTCATGCAAAGTAAGCGCAACGTTATAGGAACGTTTTTAAGGTCTAACATTTGAAATGTCTCTAATGTAGATGGTGTCATGGCGGTGATCGATACATACCATTTCCAAACAAATGAACGACTTATGATTGGTGTACTCATTTCACCTTTTCTGTTAAACCCTGCACTCGTGTCTTTGATAATTCGTACACTAATCAGTGGTTCAATTTAAAATATGTCAGCATATTTAAACAGATCTCAAAGTCAATGTTTTTTTACTTTGTTTTTTTCAAAGTTAAGTTTTTTTCTTTGACAAATAAAGTGAGATTGTAGCCTCAATTTATGCTTTGGGGAGAATTTGTGACTAAAACAGCTTTTCATAGCAGTATTTCTATTTAGCACCAGAGGGTTTATGTTAATGTTCAATCATTGTAACACACCACGCCAGGTCTCTTATTTCTCTAAAGGAATCCCACACCTCTATCTCTACCTCCGTGTGACTCTGGAATGGCTGTATTTGCTCAGCCAGTGTTTGTTCTGTGACTGTATGGAGTTTGACCCGCTGGGAGGCATGTGACAGGCACAGTTCACTGAAGCTCTGCCAGGCAATGACACGTGCCTCTGGCCATTTTCTTCTCCATAAAACCAAACATTGTGTCTGTTACTAAATCCCCGCCCAAAAAGCCTGGGAATGGGTATCCATTTTGATGTCTCATTCCATCTTTAGTGGGTTTTCCTTCTTGGCAGGTGGATAATGAGTGGTGGAACTGGAAACATCACAAATGTACCATTTCCTTTTTCACTTCAAGTGAGTCAGATACGTGTCGACAGCACTGGGTCTACTGTACAAATCTGGTGGCAGGGGAACGCTGAATCAGGCACATGTCACAGGTCTCTTGTACAGCTGTCACTGCACTCTGCAGCAGATGCACAACCCACTTGGACCACGGTCAACTGTCACTCACCTAGGGTCCTGTGTTATAACACGGAGCTCTTTGGCATGTTGATCTCTTAACGTTGATATTTGTTTAACGTGGTGACGTTGACCTTGTTTTAGATGTATTGGGTTTTACAAGTTGTCCTTGAAATACCTTCAGGTGCGTGCGTTTTTGTTTTCGGATTAATATTTTCCACGTCGTGTTCATGATTTGAATGAAAGACTGGGTAGACCTGCTTTACTTTATCTCTTGTGTTGTGGCTTAAGCCTGAGCACTTCCATTGTGTGTTGCAGAGTGGGAGTGGACCGCTCCATTGTATTCCTTTTTTGAAGGGGGGGGTGCATCGAACAATACTCTTTAATACAGCCTTTTCCCATTACTCCGATGTAATTTGTTTACTCAGGCGTTCCACTTCGCCTTTAATCTCAACTTCATCTCTCCCCCTCTACAAAATGGGAAGGGTGATACCCAAAGCAGGGACATCATTGCTTCAGCCGCATATGATGACAGACACAGTAAAAAAATCCATCAAACTTTGCTGCGATGAAATTCCAAAAGTTGCTTCAAAGGTAAAATAGAGCTTGTGCCTGTGTACAGTAGATGCAAAGTTTGTTTGGGATACAACTCACCACACCCAATCATCTGTTTGACATACCAAGGGCATTATCTTTTGTTTGCCTTGCACACTGTTTAATATTGTGCTTTGAAGTTGTCCTAATTATGTTTCAAAAGCAGAAAAACTCTTTTTTTCACGTGTAAAAAGTTGTCACATCATGTGACACATCACTTAGGATAGGAACAATGGTATGAAGAATTCACAGGGCAGCTTAGTCCAATGGTTAGGGTGTTAAACTCCCAGCTTAAAGGTTCCGGGTTCTCACCCCAGCGTCCACAGTCTACCTGGAGGCATCCTTGAACAAGATACCTTGTCTGGCCACATGCCTTTGACATCACGGTTGTAACAAACTATCTCTCGTCTTGGCTGGATCACCATGTGGCTAGGCCATCTCCAACTATGAGTATGGACAAGATTGTATTATCCAATAGGTGTGTTTGCGGTTACTGTTAATCTTCTAATGACGAGTCATCTTCCACCACTAGCGCTGTCCAATAAGGAGTCCTTGAGATCAGACGTGTTTGACCTTGTATCACCCAGCTCTTTAGCATAGCCCTGTAGTAGCTGGCGGGTTCTTGGATAGCTTGTTCCTTAAACCATTTGACCCAATAACTCTAATTTGACCCAATATCTCTAATTTATAAAAAGAAATTATGTATACAGGTAGCAGATGCTAAATTAGAATCACTGGTAACACTTTACAATATGTGTACAATAATGAACCATTAAATAACATTAGTTAATGCAGTAATTTGCATAAACTAACAGTTAATTAACAGTTTGCTAATGGTCTAGTAATCTTTTACTAATGGTGTTCATGTTTACTGATGGAGTTCATGTTAATTAAGGAATTAATTCATCCATTATTTAATTGGGTTAGGGTTTACCCAACACCCTAACCCACTAATCTATCCAGAGTCAGTTTAACAAGAACTGAACTACAATACAAAAACCTAACCCTTACCCCTATCCCAATGCTATATAATAATACTTATCACTGCATGAACTAATGTTAATGGTTAATCTATGTACCCTTAAAGTGTTACCAATACGCTCCTTTTCAGAGCAGGTAGGGTCTTCTTACTCAAGGGCCAGGCAATCAGGGAAAGTTTATTTGTATAGCCCCTTTCAAACATGAAAGGGGCTCCAGTCGATCCAGTACACTATCCTCCTTCCTAAACTGGTCATTTTGGAGTTCTGTGCCTGTATTTAAGAATTTATATTAATTATTTTCATTCTGAGTACTTACATTAGTTATCGTCTCTATTTTACATTGGACAGGAAAATAAGTTGAATTCCGCGGCACACAACCGCAGCAATCTGACCAGAAAGGTTTAAGTTTCTCCAGAAATCTCACTGTCCTGGTTGTCATGGAGACCATTTAAGCATCTGCCCCGTAAACGCACCCTGCGGTGTCCCTCGGGCCGCAGGCGGCTCCCGGTTACTCCACGAGTTCCTCGTACACGTTGCAGGGTTGTGGGCCCTGCAAATGTGCTAACAATTACAGAGGGGCCAGTGTGTGTGTGTGTGTGTGTGTGTGTGTGTGTGTGTGTGTGTGTGTGTGTGTGTGTGTGTGTGTGTGTGTGTG
>JAOPJO010000097.1:3837765-3851051 GCA_027123675.1 Molva macrophthalma
GGTCTGGCTCTCGGGACCAGGTTTGGTCGTAAACCTATCACCTGTTGGCTGGACTCGAGAGGAGAGCCCGCGTGAGCTGGGCGACAGGTTCAGTTCTCGTAAGAAGCTCAAAACGTCAGTTTGCGGTAACGTAATCAGTGCACTCCTGCACTCGTTCATGGCCCCTTCGAGCCGTGGGCCTGCAGCTACACCCTTTAAAAGACAATTTAATTCAAGGATGGAGTAAAGTGAAAAATGAAAGAAATGTTATTTGGTAGACAGTGGCTGCAAGAGCCACATCACGTCAGGTGTTATGCAACGTTGCATGTTGTGGTGACCTGAAACCGGAAGGTTGCTAGTTCGATCCCTGGCTCCTCGTAGCTGAGTGTCGAGGTGTCCCTGAGCAAGACACCTAACCCTTACTGCTCGCGGCTCGTACTGCTCGTGTAGCGGCTAGGGTGTTTGAAACCTGGGCCTGGGAAGGTTCTGGGTTCCATCCCCAATGACTGCTGCCTACCTGTAGGCATCTTTTGGCAAGATGCCTAATCCCCGACCTGCTCCTTAATGGCCTACACCCTTTGGATGAAACCTGACTACTAAAACGACTAAATAGTAATGAGTTTTTAATTACATTTTAATGAGTGTATTTGGGGCTGGTCCACCAACAGTGACATTGTAGACCATACCTTCACTGTCACTCCCAGCCTCGGACCAGAGGCTCTCTGGTCCCTGTGGTTTGGGCATCACATCGGGTCCAACCTCAGCCAGGAGGAGGTCTGGGACAATAGGGGCCGTCGCCCCGTCCTGGCCCCACTCTGCCAGAGCGGGAAACGGAGGAGCACCCAGAGATGGCGAGACGGAAGGGATCGGCCCCGGGATCGGCCCCGGGATCTGAGGTCTTTGTCCCCCGGCCGACGCTCCTGGAGGCTCCTGGGATGACGGGCCGCCCGGTGTGGGGTCTTTCTCCCGGGCTGCGGACCTCTGGTCGCGGGCGTCGGCCTGTGGAGGAGCCCCTGTAGGGGAGGCAGGGGCGGGGTTCGACGCAGGAGGTCCCAACAGAGCGGATCTCGGGGTGTTGACCGCCTCAGCCGGCGCCTGTCCGTCGCCTTGAGACGTCGCCATAGCCCCCCTGGTGGCGATCGCCGTCACATTGCCCTCGGTCGCAGACACGCCAGGTGTCCTTCTCTCGGAGTCTAAAGAGAGCGCGGTGTACGGCGTCGGCTGACTTTCCTCTCCCGCATCTGACAGGCTCTCCGGGGTCTCCCCCTCTTCCCCCCCCTCTGCCTCCGCCTCCCTCCTCTCTCTCCTGCGCACCTCCTCCCTGCCGCCGTACTCCCCCGGGCCAGATCTCCCGCCGCCGAAGACGTCTCTGTTCCTTGCTCTGCGTGCCTCCCCAGGTCTGGCTCCGCGAGCGTCTGGGCCGTCACTGCCTCCCCCTCCTCCTCCTCCTCCTCCTCCACCCGCCGAACCGTCAACCTCCGAAGGGTCCGTCACGCGCACCAACGCCCCGGAACCACCGCTCACGGCGACCAACGCCCCGTCCCGCAGCGGGTCCAGTGAGTCCCGTCGGGGGAGATGGGCCGGGCGGCCGTAGACGCACAGACACGCCCCCGCCACGACCAGGAGGAGGAGCGGCAGGCGATGGAGGGTCTGGGGAATCGACATCTCTCTTTACCACTGGATACCGAGTGAGCGGGGCTGGCGATGGGAGGCGGTAGGCAGACGGAGGCGACAGCTCAGATAGGCCGTCCGACGGTTGTAACGCAGCGTGAGGGTGGGTGGAGGGGATTGAACCTGAGCAGTGTCTGGCAGGCGACTCCTACGCTCCATCAACCGGCAGCCTGGGGGCGTGAGAGGGGAGACGGAGCTGGTCGTGCCTGGAGGGTTCTGGGTGGTACGACTTGGCCGTGGGCTGCATTACATTGGCTTAGACAGTGTCTGCAGGAAAACAAAAGGGAAAAACTAAAACAAAAACGGTTTGTTTCCGGTTTTTGTATTCGTTTAACACCCCAAGGAGGGGGTTTTATGTAACTTTTGAAGCGGAGCCAGAGGAAAATTTTCATTTGCATTTAAGGATTGTCAGCATTTACTTTAATGGTGTTAGGAAAATTGTTTTTATTGGCATGACGCATTTCCCCTATTCTTATTTTATAAGGAAAGAATAAATAACTAGGTTGCAGCTCAGAGAGAGAGACAGACAGAAAGAGAGAGCGGTGAGGGGGAGAGAGAGAGACAGACAGAGCGAGAGGGGGAGAGACAGAAAGCGAATCTGGCAGAGCTCTCCGTGCACACTCACGCACTTTCCTAAACTATAAATAGCACCATGGTTCCTATCTCCCTTCTGTATTTCTCCAGCAGAATTCAGCACTCGGGATACACGGTTGTTAAATGAACACAACAAGGTCCACTCCAGGTCACAATCTTATCCGAGAGTACATCTTATGTGTTTTAAATATTATAATCACAATCTTATATTAAAATAACACCCACCAAAAAAAATGACACTAACTAAAAATGTAACAACATAGTTGGCCCTTATAATGTCCATGATTGATTCAAATCAATTGATCCAAATAGATTAGAATTTTATGTTCTACAGATGACACGTTTAAATTTCACTGCTGTCAAGGGTGACACCCTTCTCTTTTCCCTGAGTCAGACTAGCCTCCCTCAGAACCATCAACAAACCCCTACGTCTGGGGCACAATCGATACCGTGCAACATTGAGTCTGTATACCGTCTTATCACACTTGACGCTATGAGGTGTAGGCTACCACAACTGACGCGCAGTAGCCGATCTGCCACTGATTATCATCTGACATGGGTGGGATAGTGCGACCCGTAAACAAACCACACTGCGGTGCTCTGTCTTTCTTTTTTTTTTACGAATCCTAGAAATGGTTGCTCTGTATAGGAAACATTGTATCAGGATTACTGCTGGTAGCGGATTCCTCACAACCTGTAGTCAAACGCATCCATCAACGCCATTTAAATAGGGAATAATGCATTTTTCTAGCAACGCTAAAGCATTCATATGGCACTTAATGACATCATCTTATTATCCCCTTCCCAAAATGATGTCAGCGTTTCTTACCTGCAGAATGTAACGCGTCGCTCCGTTCTGCACATGGAAATAGTGTGCGAATGGTAGCTTCGAGTTAGGTAGTGTGTAAAAGCTGTAGAAGAGGCTTGTTTTTGTGGAGTCCAACGTCACGGAGAATCAGCAGCAGGCTCGCCGTGCACTAAATGCGCGCGCGCGATTCTGAAGTCCAGTTACCTGATCTTTAATTGCTTTATTATTCAGAATATGATTTATTATTGGGCACTTTTGAAGTGTTATTTAGTTAGTGTAGTTTTAATGTCAGCATTGTTTTCTTCTTAGTTTGATACATTGATGTGCATAGTAGGCCTATTGGTGCTGGTCTGACAGCTCCCTTGCAAATAATCTGCACTTGCCTCGCAACTATATTCATTATATTAATCAGGATATGAATGTGAATTATACTATATAGTTATTATTTTTAAATGTCGTTAGACGCGACAGGTTGTTTCAATAAAATCAATGTACACTTTTGTATCATGTTCGTGGCTATTTATTTTTATTGATATGAAATTTGAAATTAAATTACGAAATGTATTGTATAAATTCGAACATCCGTTTATTTTATTTATAATGGTATAAGGCTACATTCAGGTTGTCAGGTTTAGGGCGGTAGGACCGTATCTCCAAAACTGCCTTTTACACCATATGCTGCTCGACTATGTCTCGCGCGCCACACTTCTGAGAGTCTCAGTCAAAAAAACAGCCTGCAAGAGCTTGAACTCCAAATCTCGGATACGTCATTCCTTGGACCAAGAGTAACGTGTGTATGAATTTTTGGGCAAATGGGCATTAAAACAGCGGTTTCCAGTTTCCTATTTTTGGTCAGATGGAGCTGGAAATTCGTGCCTTTTGGCGTGTAAATACAGCTGCACTGTGGAAAGTGTTTCAAGTTTGGGGTCAAAAGGAGCACACACACGCCCCTGATAAGTTTTAAAAAGCTAACGTGCATTTCGCTCATAACTTTTTTGTCATGAGATAGAGGTCTGATTCTCAGATATGCGTGTTGGATCGGTAGGGTGTAGATCTGAGAAGAATTTCAGCTGAAAATCTTGCAAGCGAGCCGCTGCGTGAAGCGCCACGAGATGGAGCATTTGCTGATGCTTTGAGTGACTTCCTGTAGGGCTAGAGACCCCACATCCATCATTGCATATGTCCTTGAGGCCTTCATTCATATAGAGACACCAGGTCTATAGCTCAATTGTAAGTGTCCTTGACCCCTAAGTCACCTACATCACTTCCTGTAGGACAACGGCCTCCTAATTGATCATTCTAGTAAACTTTGATGCCCGATTTTATATAAAAGACGTCACCATCCCTGGCCCGTGGCAACAATTCGCCATATCCATACGGGGGAGGGGGTACTTTAGGACAGGGGTACGTCATACACAAATATGCAGCTTGCCATGATCATTGTACTCAACAACAAAAATAGTCAATACACACAGAGGAGGAGGAATGACCTCTCATACATGAGGGTTCATTGCCTCGGCGGCACTCTGGGAGGGGCTGTTCTCTCTGGAGCTGGGGTATGACTATGAATATGAATACGTGAATGATTGAAGCTTGAGGCTACAGGTTTGACAGCATTTCCTTTGGACGTGTAATATGAATAAGATCAATACATTAATTGTGTCAAATAAACGTGCCTCATGGAAAACAATGAGTTGTTTTGTTTTCACGAATAGGTTATCGGCTGTGTCACTACCAAATCTGTCCATGCTAACAAATCTCTCGTAGTAACTAGCCCTCAGACAGTGATTTAAAATAGAAAAAACGAGTTGTGTTGATTACTTAGGTATTTTATTAATTAAAACTAAAGTGCGTTAACTGCGGTTTGGCTTCAAAGGGCACCTTAGAACAGTGTCTATTTACTAGCCAGCGGAACACGATAAAACCAAAACAATTAACGGCAGCTCTGCTGCCATCACGTAACGTTGTTATGGCAATTGCACTATTAAGGTGATAAATCCTCATCTGGGTTTTTGTAAATTACATATTGACATAGAACTCATAAACTCATAAGCACCGTGAACTGTGCTGACATTGTAAATATTAATGTTCCTCATCACAGCGTCCCGTTCCTATCACTTCATTCCGGGGGGTGTTAAAAATAATGTGTAAATATAACATGTTCATGTATAACATACAGGATACATGCGTGCATGTTACAGAAAATCTAATTATGGCCATTGGGCTTGTACAGTGTGATGTCATATCGCATGCCCATCTCCATTTCGAAGTATAGGAGCATAAGAATGTTAATGGTAGTAATAGTGTTTTGGTCATGTGAGATGTGGCAGAACAAAGTTTTGATTAGCCTAAGATACGGCATATTTATTTTATTTAGTTTATTTAGGATTTAACATTACTACAACTTTTGAATACTTTCATGCATTCTGATGTACAAGCCCTATAACAGGTCGTAAACAAGAGCGTACTGGGGGACCGGGGGGATTCTGAACAAAATGTACGTTTGAAATAACCAAACGTCATTTTTGTTATTTCTTAATAACCTCACAAGCAAAATTGTCTACTTTATGTATTTTGGAGAAAATCACTGAAATAATTGGTTCTGTAAAGGAAACGATACCCTGGTTCGAGCCATGGTGGTGGGGGCCTCTACTGGTGACTATAGGAATATAACTATTTTTTCCCAGGGGGGAAAATTAATGAAAAATTAAAAAGGAATCTTCCCCAAACAAATATCGGACCGTTTTCAACTTTGTTAAACTTGATTTTTAATGTTAATCGAAAATCAGAAAAGGCGACTGGTGGTGACGTCATGGTGTCTGAAGACCCAGCCCATTCGGTCAGAGGAAGTCAACATCTAGTGCATCAAATATATAACACTACTATAGTACATCGAGAGATTACGCCTCTCGTTTTCCATAGAAAACAAGACAATGCCCTTATTTGAAGGGTTAGGAAGTGGCGGAGAAAAAACTGCGGTCGTCATTGATTTAGGAGCTGCATACACAAAGTAAGTAGCATTCACGTTAGCTGTTTGAGCTAACGTGATGCTAGAATGAGCAGGCTGTCACTTTATTATGTCTGGCTGCTGCTTTGTTTATTCGCAATAGCCTAATCATCTATACAATAAATAGTACACCTTTCTATGAGAGCGATATCCATTCAACCCCAATACAAGCTATGATGTTGCTACATAGGTAGTAGATGACAGTCGATGCAGTCTGTTGTGCACTACTGTAGTGATTAGCTGCTGCAGCAGTAGACTACTAGCTAGTGTTGTGTATAGCTATTGGAGTAGAGTACTAGCTACTGTGGTGTGTAGCTACTAGAGTAGACTACTAGCTACTGTGGTGTGTAGCTACTTGATTAGACTACTAGCTACTGTAGTGTGTAGCTACTGGAATAGACTACTAGCTTATGTAGTGTGTAGCTACTTGAGTAGACTGCTAGCCACTGTAGAAGTGTTATGCTCTCAGGCTAGAGTCATGTGAACATCAAGTGTTCTGTCTGATTTATTTAATATTTTAAACAAAAACATTTGAATAATACGTAATAATATTGGCTTATATATGTTTTATCTCAGACTACTCCTTGTGGAGGTCGAATCCAATGTGTTTTCTTTGTGTGTTGATTTAATAACTTTGTTAAAGTTATATTATAACACTGAAACTACTGACAACAATCACTCCCATGGTGGCTTGAAAAATCCACGTTTTTACACCCCCTAGTTTCTTTGCAAACTTGTCACCTAAACCAATACTCAATATGCTGGGCTGCCTGGTATTTCAGATGTGGCTTTGCGGGAGAAACGGGGCCCAGGTTTATCATTCCGAGTGAGATCCGGAGAGCAGGCCAGAAACAGGTAGAAATCCACAGTCTTCCAACGTAAACACAATGTATGGTATTTACTGGAAGCGACTGCTAACCAGATTTGTATAACATCTATAATAATGTTATCTGTTTTAGGCCGTCAAAGTGGTCCAATACAACATCAACACAGAAGAGCTCTATGTCAACCTCAAAGAGTTTATCCATACACTATACTTCAGGTGAGAAAACAAAAACAAATATCTTGGTGTGTAAGTCAGTCAGCAGCTGATAATTAAAATGCTATTTCTACCATAAAAACAAAAACATTTTAATCCGAAGCTGTGTGACTGAGTTAACCGGGCTTTTCCTCGTCCAATGAAATGTGATGGATTCCTTTGTGCAACCAATCAGACACCTGCTGGTGAACCCTCGCGACAGAAGAGTGGTCATCATCGAGTCTGTCCTCTGTCCCTCTAACTTCAGAGAGACCCTCACCAGGGTCTTCTTCAATCAGTTTGAGGTATGAGGAAGACACGCAGAGATCCTTTTTCATCCACTGAGCACAATGGTGATATTGTGACTATAAACAATGATGTGTCTGCTCTGGTATTAGAGATCTGAATGTTTCCACTCTTCAACCAATAAAGGTCTCAAAAATATTTTTTAATTACATGTTATTGTGTAAATCGTTTCAGTACTTGTGTTTGAAGAGTTATTTTGCATCCATTTTGTATCAATGTATTGTACACCAGAAGGATATGTACCAAAATCTCAGCATACTTTCGATCTTAGTGTGTGAGCTCATTGAGTATTTACAGTGTGCTGGTTTCATCCCCAGGTGCCTTCAGTGCTGTTTGCCCCGAGTCACCTGATGGCCATCATGACCTTGGGTCTCAGCTCTGCTCTGGTGATGGATTGTGGCTACACAGAGACTCTGGTTCTGCCCGTATCCTTCTCTGGTCCCCGGATGTTTGTGCTGGCCGAGTCCCTTGAGTAAAAGATCTTAAAGAAAATCTCAATTAGACGAATCTGGTCAAATAAAAAATACAAAAGTATTTTGGTGATGATATATGGGGTAAGCATTTTTGCATTTTAGGAAGGCAAAAAAAAGACATTTGTGAATGTATTTTCTATTTAATATGATTCCCACGCTGCCCGGTAAACATGGATGTTAAGTGGTTTTCCAGTCTTGGAAAACATTGAATATGTTAACATTTCTCAATTGTCCTGGAAAATTCTCAAACATGTCATGGAAAATTGCAATGTTACGCTACAAACAAATAACATGTTTGCATGGGCTATGTTCAGTCACCCACTACTTTTTGTCAAAGCTTATGAGCCAGCTTGCAATGCTTTTTGATGATATACTGGTATGTATAGATGTAAGTGAACATTGTAATGAAATATCCATCACTTTTGCTAATAGAAGCAACATTTATGCTAAGTCCAGCCGATAGCGTTAGCTAACGGGTTAACTAACACAGGCATGGCTGTCACTGACCATGTGACATGTCTGCCTTTAGGTCATGGGTTGAAATACGCCTAACGTAATGAAGGCGGTTCAAAGTTGGCATAGTGTAAAAAATGGTCTATCATGCTACTAATTCAATAGAGATTTGGGTGGCTGCTTCTGACGGCTCATATATCTATATGTCTGGTAGCACAGAAATGTTATGGGAATGTCCTGGAAGATGATAAGCACATAAATGTTATGGGAATGTCCTGGAAGATGATAAGCTAGAGTGGTGACCCTGTTGTAGTTCTACCTTAACTCCCAGCTCAGGTGTATGAGTGTACCCTCATTCTGCCAGCCTGGGAAGCGATGCCTTTGGGTGGACAGGCCATTCATAAGTAAGTCTACATCCAGCAATTGTATGACTTGGTTGCCAGTGATGCCTTTAATGGTTGGCAAGCGTCCAACTTTTTTATTTATGAACATGTTGCCTTAATAGATTAATATTGCTATTTCCATTTTTGTTATTGTTCCAGATTGCTCTTTTGAATAACTGCCTACCTGTTTATTGACTGAGCGTTGTGTGGTCTCATCTGTAGAGAATTGGACAGCCTTCTAGTGGATCAGTGCACTGTGGACACAGACTCTGGCGCAGACCAGGGATTACCAGCTGTCCTGGGTAAGCCTCTCATCTCTCATTGGATTCCCTTAATATCAACATTATTTACTCATTTTTGTATTGTGTATAAGATAAATTAAGTTATGCACATTTGCCTCAGTGCAGAGGTTTTTTCTATTAATTATTCAATTGAGAGGAGTGTAATTATAGTACTTACTGAAGTAAATGATTAATCCAAAACAAAATGTATCAATCGACAATGAAAAATAACCAGTAGTTGTGGCCCTCATCCGCTTAAATAGCGGATAAATTACTTTTATCAGTGGAATGATGCCATGTGTTTGGCTGAATACTAACCTCTACTTGGAAAGTCGAGTGTGTGATATTCAGGGCCATGCCTCTCGCAGTGTGTGAATTATACATAATGACGCTGCTTATTTTAGTCGTTGTCCCCCTACCTACCACTGACTGCAGTGTAGTGTCCTATTGCGAATGCTGATTCACGGTTTTCATTAGACTTATTGTCCCATCAATTATTGAGTCGATGTGCACACCCAAATCTATTTAACTGTACGGGTGAACTGGATCTTTCCAGCAAGGACCTTATTTATCATGCACTTGTCTTGAATTCAATTAATTCAAAGGAATGTGAGGGACATGTCTATTGACTTCAATGGATGTAACGAGTTGATTGATTTATGTCAAGGCATGTGTACTATCAATGTCTCAGCATCTGTCACATAAATTCTTTACTAATGAATTGCAACACGTCTAGCTAATGTCGTTTCACTAATGTAATATAACAAAGGCTAGGCAGTAGTCCTGGAGTTGGTCCCCAGGTACCCTGTGGCCGCCCTCTGCTCTTAGTGCTGCCAGTGAGTGGTTGAATCCTCGATTTCCTCTGGGATAAAAATAAAGACAATTAAAAATAGTTAAACGAAAACGACCAGCGTTTCTGTTTCAGGAACGCTTCGCTAGGACCGCTTTCTTGGTCACCGCAATGCTGGCACTGTGTCAGGCTGGTGGTGTTTCATGTCCCCTAGGTGTGACACAACCCTTTAATAGATTTAGAGGCTATGATGGCTCTTTGTTTGAGGCAGCTTTGATTTCTGACGGCTAATTAGTGTAAAGCGAAAACGTGTTGCGCTTGAGTAAGAGGACAAAGTCTCACTTTGTCGTGTTTTTGTTTCCTGTACCTCAGGGGCGATCCAAGAGGATATAGTCGAGGACATTAAAGGTAGGTTCAAAGGATATTTTCAATTAAAACATTTTTGCTCATTAAAAACCCTTTTCTCCAGTATGACTTAAGGTTCAGACGTGGATTTTGTAATCTTGGGAGTGGCAGCGCTACCAGAGGGCTCAACAAGCAGCACAGTTTTGAAGATCACCGGCGGTGGGGGCGAGTATCTGATCTTGTGTTTGTCCCGCGGTAGTGAGGACGTGCTTTGTCAGCGACCTGCAGAGAGGCTTCAAGATCCAGGACGCCAAGTTCAACCTGGACGGCACGGCTGAGGTGAGTGAACCGGCTCAGCTCAACATGGCTGTCCAGCACAGCACTTACACAGCACAAAGTATACTTCTGTGCGCAAGAGCCGCCTGTAGATACAACATGGGTTTCTACGTCACCGGCGCGGTTGACCGAGTGATGTGTGTGTCATGTGACTACACGGCAGGGGTGACGGATTACGCAATTACGTCTTTCCCGCTACGTTTTTCGGTTAATTTATTGATCGACTCGTTGAGGAGGTTCACATTATGTTAAACTGCATGATTTTCACCTTGCAAAGATCACCGGATGTCACCGAATTTGAGACCTTTGGTGCTCAGAACCACAGACACAGGGCCTTGAATGCAAGCAACGGCGTAGAGACCCACAGTTTACCAGACAGGCAGCTGTCGGCCACATAAGTATAACTCAGGATTCTGCGTCATTCGTTTTTCGAATGACACAATGAGTACACCCTGCCTGCGGAGTGAGGCTGATCCATGCACGGTGTTTTGTGTTGGCAGCGCCCCGCCCCGCCTCCTGATGTGGATTACCCATTGGATGGAGAGAAGATTCTGCACATCAAGGGGGACATCAGGTGTGTATGGGATCAAGCTGGTGGGTGTCTGGGAAAATGCTGTTGGAAAATGTGGGAGGCTTAGGAAAACACAACCGATAGGCTTTTTAGCTCCTATATACACATCAGCTCTAGACTCTCAAGATTCAAATATTTGGACCTATTGATTATTATGATATTTTATACAAAATTCAGTTCTTCTTATTTCTGTGCTATAACAAAACATTTTTTATTCTTATTTCTTTCCTGTCATTTTTGCTGTGACAACCTCATTTCCGGTCTGGGATTAATAAAGTATCTCATATCTTATCCATTCATTTGTTCAATAGGGATATTTAGCATTGTCCACACTGAGGGAAGAGGTGTCGTGTATTTTGCTATGTACTAAATGTTTTCTTGTGGTAACGGGGCTCGTGTTCCTGTTTGTTTCCAGGGACTCTGTGATGGAGATGCTGTTTGAGCAGGACAACGAGGAGAAGAGCATCGCTTCTCTCATTCTGGATACTCTGGTCAAGGTAATCCAAACCAGGACCCACCAATTATCTTATGGATGTGGTGCTGAATTCAATTCTTGCGAAGGAACAGCTCATTTCTTTATGCTTCCAAATGCAGGACAGACACACCATTTGATTAGCTCTTTGCCCTGTAATTGTTCTGGAATGCCATTGACCTGATCTATAATATTACGGCAACCTTCAGAGGCAACTGCCGCAGCCCATAATGAAACGAGAGTGTAGAGAGCCTTGTAGAGAGACTGCCCCTACTAGACTAGTGCCTACACAATTTAATTAATCTCTATAGCCCTGCCATCTGCCAGGGTCACAACGCTGCCAACACTGTGTCCACTCTCTTTGGTCCTATCAGCAACATTAGCAAATAAACTGCATTCCAAGCAGATACACCAACTGGTGTGCCCTCATCAGTCACTTTTATGGTTGTGCTTTCGTCTGTTGTTATTTTCCCATGATTCATAGCACTTCTAGTAGATCGGTACTTTCATCATGAAAACACCTTTTCATGAGAGAGAGATTTTTATAATAGTATGCCGATGGAATGCTGGCAATTTAATTTACTTTTAAATACTAATATAATTCATTTCAGTCATTTTTAGTAACCGCTTTTCTTAAACGATTTTAGATGTACATCATAGACGAGCAAGTAGGGGCTAGGGCGTCTTGCTCCAGGATGCCTAGGGATAGACCCGTGGACGTCGGGTCTAGAACCCAGAGCCAGACTCACTCGTGTGTTTACCCCCCCCCCACCCCAGTGCCCCATCGACACGAGAAAGGTGCTGTCAGAGAACCTGGTGGTGATCGGAGGCACCTCCATGCTGCCTGGCTTCCAGCACCGGCTGCTGGCCGAGATACGCCACCTGGTGGAGAAGCCCAAGTACAGCGAGCTCCTGGCCACCAAGAGCTTCCGCCTGCACGCCCCGCCGGCCAAGCCCAACTGCACCGCCTGGCTGGGGGGTAAGGGTCTGGGCTCAGGCTCCTGGCTCCTTTTTATATGCAGTTACTCTGCATCCTCGGCCCGGTGTTTGATTCGATTGGCTTTGGTGGTTGTCAGCTTCACTTGCTTTGGATTAAAGTGTCTGCTAAATGTTAAGTTAATGTGAACATCGTTAAGTACGGGTCTTTTTCCTGGACCCTGTTCTTGAGACATGTTGTGTACTAGAGACATTGAAAGGCAGTTGGCTGCCAGCCTAACTAGACAAATAGACACTGGGTACCGGCCAAAAATAACTTTCACTGTCTTGTTTATTTTAAATACAGCATGTCGTTAATAATCCTGAAACCACCCCCCGATGCATTGAGCTGTTTATTTATTTTTTTCGTTTGTTGGGAGTAGAAAGACCAAAAAACGATTTTATTTCGGTTCAACTCACTGCCTTAAAGAGCACCACTTCTCCACCCCACTTCATTCACCTCGTCGCTGGTTGCGTTATTGATTCTTTATCGCGGATGTGATCCCCCCCAGGCGCCATCTTCGGCTCTCTGCAGGACATCCTGGGCAGCCGGTCGGTGTCCCGGGACCACTATAACCAGACGGGCCGCATCCCCGACTGGTGCTGCTTGAGCACCCCGCCTCCCGAGTCGGTCTACGAGGCCCGCAAGACCCCTCCCCCGCTCATGAAGAGGGCCTTCTCCACCGAGAAGTAGACCCGGACACCCACCCGCTCCTTCACCTCCTGACCTCCTGACGTGACCAATCAGGAAGTCTTAACCACGGTCACATGATTGAGTTGATGCCTGGTTGATTCTTCTTCCACACAAACTTGAGGGGGGGGGG
>JAOPJO010000097.1:3853560-3875978 GCA_027123675.1 Molva macrophthalma
GTGTGTGTGTGTGTGTGTGTGTGTGTGTGTGTGTGTGTGTGTGTGTGTGTGTGTGTGTGTGTGTGAGAGAGAGAAAATAAGGGATGGAGTGCGAGGGAAAGAGATGGAGAGATGGATAGAGAAACAGAGACAAAGACAGAGATAGGGACAGAGCAGGGTAGTGTGTAAACTTGCCAATGTCCGAGTATATACGTGTTCTGTTCATAACAGAACAACAACTCCAACTCTGGAGTTGTTGTGCAGGGAAATTGCGGTAATATTAAAGATATGAAAACAGTAGTTCACTCTCAATGTCCCTTTACACAGTGAGTGATAGTTCTCTATGGCCGACACTCCCACAAACAAGGTTTTATTCCCAGGAAACCAACCTGATTGGTCTATATTTCGTCCTGGCTGGAACACACGGAGGGTAATCACATTCAGGACTAGAATGTTGGAAAATAACTCATTTCAAAATACATTTGTATGCTGCTGCTCCAAACGCCATGAAAAAACCATTAGAGAACTAATGATAATCATCAAAGGGCCGAATCTTTCATAAAGATTTAGCTGTGTATAAACAGGACAAAGCCAGAGGAATGAAGAGGAACGCACAGACGGGGCGTTCTGCTCGTGTCACCGAAGCAGTTGAGGAAGATGAATCGTTAGATCCGTACTCACATCGAGATCACAGCAAGCCACTGAGAGGTCGTGTCTGTAAACAAACCAATTGACCCTAAGCTAGCAGACAGATGCCAAATGTGGCCCTGGAGGAGAATAATGGTGTTAATAGCGTGGACCCGACCCTGTCGTCGCATATTAAATCATTATAATCACTTAAGTATGCTAAGTGCTCACACGGACCACAGTGATAGCATCCCTGCATAGCCTAACAAGGAGCCAAAGGAACTCCAAATGAGGCTGGTGTTAAAGATGAAGCGACAATGCAGCTCCATTAGACTAATCAAATTAGCCTGATAAACGGGTAAGGGCAAGTGTTCACAGAGAGGTTTTGTAGATGGGCCCTGACTCTGGTTATGGCCTCTGACCTGAGCATCATAGCGAGCAACATAAGCTAAAAAAAAAACTAGATGTATTATTCTGTTCTAGCTGTATTGTATTTTATTCTATTTATATCTGGCAGGAGGGAGAGAACGAGACAGACAGACATACATACATACATACATACAAACAGACAGAGAAAGAGAGAGAGAGAGAAATAGCAAGAAAAGGGGAGAGGGGGGGAGAGAGAGAGGGAGATGAGGGGGAGACATAGCAAGAGCGAACGCAAGATAGAGAGAGGGAGATGTGGGGGAGATATCAAGGAAGAGAGACAACAAGGGAAATCTCCCAATCAGGAGTCGGGATTGGTTATAAAAAATATCCCCAGATGTAGAGCGCGCCCATCCTCTAAATTCCACTCACCAGGCGACAACAATTTTTTTGCGCTGTGTAATTTCAGTTCACATTGACCTAGGCGACGGTTTCTCTTCGCAAAATGCAACGTTTTCGCGCTTCGCATCTTCTGCTGATTCTTCTGATGCAACTGATACCTGTGCAGGTAACACTTTGTCTCTAAGTTTCTGCCATTGTTTGTAGATTAATCAATTGTTCAGTTGTTCAGTTGAAAAATAATATGAAGAAAGGCTACAAATCGTTATTTCTTTGTAAGAAAGAAAAAATATAAAAGAAGAATAATAATATGAAGAAGAAATAAACACTAAGGAATTCTTTTGTTGTTTTACAATAAAGTGTGGTATTGACTGTTCTTACTAATGGGACTCGAATTGCTTACCGTGAGGAAAATGACGGCTAGGCCTAATCGATGTTGATGTTACGTCTACAAACGCTTGAATCACATATATAGTTGAAATAGTTGAATCACAACACAATGGCTGGCAGGGAAGACATAGCAACTTTCTAGGGCATTCCTGGAGAATAACTTAACAAATAACCTTTTGAATCCTATACTCAGCAATCTGTGCATGTGTTGTTGATGTCGTTGTTGTTTTGTTAATTAATTGTGATTGTACTAAGCCTCAATTAGCTTTGTATCTTTGGACAAGTAGCTATGGATTATTTATCTTTTTAATTACTAATTAAAAATGCTAATATTTTCTTGTCACATTATTTATTTATATATTATATATCAATTATTTATTTATATATATTATTTATCCTTCAATATTAGTGCCACACCCTTTAAGGACCTCGCGTGTACACTGCTCTTTGTGCAGAGTATAATCATTCATGCCGTAGCCCAGCAGGAGCGGATGTAGCCTGTTACTTAGTTCCAATTAGACATAACGAGGTCTACTTAACCACGCGCATATCTGAAATCGAAAGCCTTGCTGTCTCCAATAACAAGACTGAGTAAACTCTGCTGAGCATCATGAGAGCAGCTCTACATTATCAATACATTTATATCCTGCCAGTTGAAAACAAAGAAGTTGTTGATGTCAGTCAAAAACCGCAATGCAATGATTTTATATCATTCACATTGGTCTCGGTTTCTAGTCCATTGCGTGCAATGTGCACACTGTAGCAGTTATTACATTTGACTGTCGTTGCATATTTATCTTTCATGCCTATAGCCCCTGCAGAGATTAAAGACAGGGATGTAATGGAAACACGCTGTTTAGGCCCCATTAAACCAATGGGATTCATATGATTGAAGCGTGTGGCTGTGGGGCGTAGACGGCCTGTAGTTACTAGCCTCTATAGGGACACATCTTTGGTATTTATATTTAGTCCATGGTTCATGAATACTTTCCTGATTGTTTTATAGGTTTTAAGTCGATCTACATTACATAGGTCTCCATTCATTGATCTGTCTGTACATCTAAGTATTTATAAAGTGTGCTGTGATACCTGTACATTTGTATTGATACATTGACATTTTGAGGATATAATGTATTGATTGACCACTAGACAGAATGGTAGGCTAATTCCAAGGCAGGTTCGCCTCTAATGCTAATAAATGAACATTGCTGTTAGTGCTTTAGTAGAGTCATAGATCAGTTCAGTGAAGAATTTACATCCGAGAATTAATTTGCAGTTCATTAATGTGAAGTTCTCCAGACAACGGCGGGCATAATTTAACAGTTGGCGTAATTAGAGACTGTGTGAAACAAAGCCAGAGGAGATGACTGTTTATCAGAGATTTGAAACCCAAGAAACAATATTATAGCCCCACTTCCGGCACCAACATGAATCATCACTGACAAAGGATAAAAAAACATTATAAAAAACGAGGTGAAAAAGTGGGGGCGGAGGCAGCCGTTTTAGACAGTGAAGGGAGCGACAGTTGAACAAGACCGCAGAGAAGAAAGGAACGGATTCTTCTTTTTTTAATCTGAAAATAGCGTTATTCAAACTTTATTATCCCTGACTTTGTGACAATGCACTTGCCTAGGGGGAATTGCACTTTTTAGTATTGCTGTTCAACGAAAATCTCCATGGCTTTCCAGAAAAGTAGCGTTAGCACATTTCATTCCAAGTTTTATTGGGTAACCTGTTTTGCATTTTTTTTATTTAAAATGGATTAAAACAACAACTATTATTAAAATACTAGAGAAATATTTGTTAACTGAGAAGACATTGCATCACTCTTAATTCAAGGTGAAGTTTGAAGTGTTTGTTGTCTCTGCCACTAGAGGGGGCTCTAGTCTTACGCTATAACTGGACAGCTTTAAATAACTTCTTTACCACAAGGTTTAATGAAGAGTAGCCATTACAAGACGTTACAAAATCGACCCCATAGTTACATCACATGGTCGAGTGTCCATGTGGGTGGATAGATCTACCAGTTTGAACAGACAACCATGGCTGGTTGATTGATCTATTTATAATCTGGTGATCAGTGATGCAAAATAGGGCCCCTTTAAATGTGAGTTTCAACAAAATGATAGGTCACCAATGACATTGTTGACAGCTGCCTACTACCTTCATACTACCTTATCGTCATATTTCAGCACTTATAACAAACAATTCACCTGTTTAATCTAAAAGAACAATTACTATTCCTTTATCGTTATCTTTGCAGAGTTCACAGCCTGAACCCCATCCGAAGGGTGAGAGAACACTTTCAACACTACACATGCATGCACGGACACACACACACACACACACCCATGCACACACACACACACACACACCCATGCACACACACCCACGCATACATGCACACAAACACACACGCCACACACAAACACACACACATGCACAGACACCCTCACACACACACACACACACACACACACACACACACACACACACACAAACGCACGCAAAACCACACAAACACAACTACTTCCTCTGATCTGAGGATACGCGATTGGTGAGTCCCACTCTTTGTGTGCTGCAGTGCTGTTTCTGGATTTGTGGAACAGAAGTTTGTGCCACTTGATGGAGCAGCTGGTGGAGGTGGGCCAGGAGCATCCAGCTACAGGGATGGGCTACATCTACCACCCGGCCTGTGTCCCACTCTGGCGATGTGCGGGTTGCTGTAGCGACGAAAATCTTGAATGTCACCCGTTGGTCACTCAGAACACCACCATGCAGGTGTGATCTCCACCGATATGTATTCTCTTAATCAGATCTTTTTTCCTGGTGGTGCTATATAGATTGACGTTATTATTAGAAGCTCCCTTTTATTTGAGGGAATAACCGACTAACATCCGTAGTGATTAATTATCATTTAGTAGCCTATTACACACTTTATTGCTTACTTCACATTTAATTTCCCTCTACAGATTAAATATAGCATTTGCTTCAGGAAATATGTGTGGATACAGGGTTTTTTCAAATACTATGTTAATGATGAGTGTTTCAATTATAGCCACAGTGAAATTAAACAGGATTTTATTAAATCTCCAACCCAGTTGTTGAGGATTTCTCCCACAGAGAAAACCTGGCAGTATGTGGGTCTATCGTTTACCGAACACCTCCAATGTGAATGCAGGTGTGTTGCCAGATACAATGAGGTAAACTGTATACAGTATATGACTGTCCAAAAATTTTGCAAACCAAGCTCCCAACTGTTGTCTTTTTTACCGCTTTTTTAGACCGCGCCCAAAGAATCGGAATGGCGACAGGTGAGTCGATGCCCACTTACTTGGAGGTTCTAGAACCTGTGTGTCACAGCTGTTAAGCACTCTTGCTCTATTGGTCCACAGCGACAGTCAATCAATCGTGAATAGAAGCCGAGGGAGGAAGAAGCGGAAGAGAGCAAAGACCTGTGGCTGGTAAGAGTATCCATCCATCCATCCATCGATTTATCTATCTAGGGCAGGACAGTGTTCTAGCTAGGGTGTTCAACTCTCAGCCAAAAGGTTCTGGGTTCGATCCCCAATGTAGCTTCCGATTAAAGCATCTGCAAAATTACTAAATACTATTAGAACAATATCGTATCCATCTATCCATCTAACAGCCAAGGCTATGTTTCCAAGTCAACATGTGTTGGCACAGCTTGATCTCCAGCCCGCAGCAGCGTTCTCCTGGTGAAACATGACACCGGCAGATTGATCCATGCAGGGAAGGGATAGGGAGAGCTCCACTCAGCGCTAGCCCTCCTTACCAAGAGGGCAACTCGATAGGTCGCGTTGTTTGTCACAGTATGACAGCATAGCAATTTTACACGAAGCACACACACAGGTCACGTCTCTGTGCTACTATAGAGGGGGCTGCATATCACCCATTGACCTCTAAACACGTTGATACTGATGGATTAAAAGGAATTTAAAATGATCAGTGCATGCATGGCCACTAATAAGGTTTTGGTTGTTGTTGTTGTTGTTGTTGTTGTTGTTGTTGTAAGATGTTTATTGTTTTTTTAACTTGTACACAGTGACAAGCATAAGATGCACACAGTAGATGCACATTCAATGAGTCAATAAATAGAAATCATAATTTCTGGTTCAAAAGGTACACGTTGATGTGTTTTAGCTGTGACTCTGACACACGTGAAGGGCTTCAACATCTTGCCCAAGGACCACAAAGCAGTCATAGACTTTCCAGTTCAATGATGACCTCCCTGACCCCTGAGCTGACCTTTCCCACCAGAAAAAGCACATAGCAACAGCCACTAGTCAACCTGTAGCCTAATGGCTATTGGACACTGGGTACCAACTAGGTAGGAAAGATATGTCTGTGTGTGCGTGTGTATGTGAATGTGCGTGTGCATGTGCGTGTGTGTGCGTGAGTGCATGTGCGTGTGTGCGTGACCTTGAGGCCATCTCGATTTCTCTCGTTTCAGAACCGACTGTGTATGTAGGCGGTAACACTGCCATTGATCTCCCATCTGAAATCCTCCCACATTTGTGTGCAGAGAAACCGTTGCAGTTTTAATTGCTTCTGTATTTGGATACATATCTCATACTTTACATGTCTTGAGCTATGTCACCACGCGGGAGGGTCCCGTGTTCCACTGCCGTCACACCTGTAGAAGTGCCCTTGAGCAACAGACATTGTTATGGTCTGTGAGGGAGCTAGCCGTCCCTCTGGTCCTACCAAACACATTCCTATCACACATGTGTAATAGCGAGAGAGAGAAGGAGCTGTGGTTTTCTGGAAACATCCCTAAGTTGTAATAAATTCATGTCATTCATATTATATGTTTGTATTATACCATATCCATTCTAAAAAAGGTTAAAAAAAATGTATTCTACTTCTTTCCAATTGTTAATAATTTACGATACTAACAGTTAAATGAGGAAAAGTGTAAAATTAGTTTTATAAATAGAAACAGATATGTAACTATCGGGTTTTTCCGATATCGTTTCTCCTGTAGTCTCCGGGATCAACCGCAGCAGAGTGTTCAAAGTTCCTAAAGATTTACTTCATATTGATTCTCAATCACCAGTCCTCTGAAAGCACATTTTCCTAAGCCCTTAGAGAAATGTCATCAACACTTGAGTGCAGGGACAGGAGATTTATCTCAGACCAAAGCGCTATGGAGCTACATTATAAGTGTGAAACTGAAGATGATACAGAAATCCCATTAGTTTTATCCGACATGGGGAAGAGCGTTTTCGCGCTGACCGATTTCTCGTTTTTGCGTTGAACGGTTATTTTAAAATGGACGCCTTGTCTGTGTCATCAGGTGTGAAGAGGGGAACGAGTAGTTCGTCTGCAGCCCTGGGAAACACAACGATTGACTGGCCCAAGTTAGATTCATCACCTTATATTTCTACTCATGTAAAAAAAAAAACACTGTAAAGATTTTGTTTTACATTTTTCACGCATTTTATTTCTGTTATTTTAGATATTTCCACAGTTGTCACCATAGCTTTGTCTTACTGTATTTTAATTATTTCTAATGATGGTGTATGCGTTCATGGAAAATAATACATTCCAAGTGATGTGTGAGTAAAAAAATAAATAAATAATAATAAATGACTTATAGCCTACAGTTATTTGAGTTGACTGATCAAAATAAATACAAATATGATGGCAAAAATCTTCCATTTGTCCTAAAACATAATTCCCCCTATTATCCATAGTGTTTAGTTTCCTTGTAATCTCCTGGATTGTTCCAGTAGTCACCTTATATAGGAAGACACTGTGTGACATAACCACCATGTAACTTACTGTATGTTACTTCTTAGTTACATTGTTCCTGTTTGGTTCAAGTCAAAAATTACAACCTTGATGTGGGCAGAATGAGAGAGAACTGTTTTCTTTATACAAATATATACAATTGTTGGTTGTGTACTTTAGTTAAGGCTGTATTTAAACTTTATACAGGCCTATCTTTATATATGCCTAACTAGGTGAGGCGTTAAGCCTACATCAAATGGACTCGTATTGACTTATTTCCATTCAATGTGAGCTTATGCTTTCCACTATCCACGCACGTGAGAACTATGTTCAGAACATAGTACGCATGTTCTGGTTACTACTGAACAACAGCCAAAGTGGGCCTGGGGCGACAGGCGTTTCGTTTTAGAACAGAGCCAGACTATTGTAATATGTAATATGTACTATGTAATGCACGAGTACATTTTGACCGTGAAGCCCCTGAATTCCCCGACGGTACATCCGAGATGCCTGTACTTACACACCTCTCTGCTTCTCCCAGCGAACACAATGTCCTCAACTTGCCACACATTCGTTCGCGGTCACGTTTCTAGGCCTAGTGCCAACTCGCCGGCCAATAAAGAACGAGGAAATCTAAAGGGGGCGGGTACGTCGCGCCTAAAGAAAGTAACGTTTCTACTACTACACCACAAGCCCCGCCCATTGTTTTCCAAATATGGCAAGATGAACTACAAAGCGTCTACAGCCCAGTGTATTTCCTCCTGCATTTCTGTTCCCGGAAACATTGTTTTACTGTCTTTAGAGAGACAAAGGAAAGCAACAGGCGATTATTGATTCCAACGCTGGAACTAAAGATAACATTGAATCGGATACACATTGGATCGCGTCCCCGTGTCACTGGTGAAGTGGCTAGAGGTCTCGTGGACCGCGCCGTCGAACACCGAGTCCCAATAAGCTGATGAGCGTGAGCACGGCTGGGAAACAAGGAAGAGAGACTGGGAAGATAGGTGCTCTCTTCTGCAACTTCAAGTACACATTGGTGTGTATTGTAACAACCCGTTACATCAGAAGGACATTGTAAGTGTTTCGACGTTGCAGTTTGAGCTGTTTATGAGAGATGTGTTTTCTTTGAACTTTTGCTATTCATCATTTATATCCGATAATAGGAAGTACGATGATAGAACAAACTGTCCATGGAAGTAAAGATACTTCTTTCCCCCCCGCATGCATGCTGCAATGTTTTTGTTTTTTAAATATACAATTAAGGATAACTTTCTCGTTCAAAGTAGCATTGTAATCTAAAAGTACTCGCATGCCATGCTTTTGTAACTGCTTGAGCAAATACAACAGCGCAGTCTGTGCCTTGGTATTCAAATGCAAGACTCGCATGCAAAGATACCTACTCTGACCTGTTTCCTTCTCAGGTGTAGCCCTGGAAAACACTGATCAGTTGTGACCTTACAAGCAAGTGTAGGAACAGTACGACGACAGATCACACAGCATGAGCACCAAACGGAAGACGCAAAGTAACCAGAGGGCCATCAACAAACTCCGAACCATGTTCGGTGGTTCCCGGGCAGAATCCGAAAGAGACTCGGGATTCTCGGGTATGTGTGGATCCGCTTCTTTAATCACTAATTCCGAGCGCAATAGAAAACGCACACCTGCACTATGTAACTTTTCTATTTACTACATCCAAAAATGCCTGAACGAGAACGTTTCTAAACACGCCATGTCAATCCACCTAGGGAATCTTTCTGCGTAAATCGTTTTATTGGTTTGGTCCACTTTTGCAAAAGCAATAGCTTTAAGCACCTAGAGTCAGCTAATGGGGAAAACTTGCATAGTGTGCAGGTTTAAGTAGCACAGATTGCTTTTAGCTAACACTTTTCTCTGTTGTCGATGTGTAGATACAGGCTCCGAGCCCACCAGCACGAGGGGTACCACAGACTCTGAGGACTTGACTCGTTGTGACCCGCAACAAGGGGCGAAGCGTGGGTCGAGGTCGGTGATTTCACAGCTGGCCGTGGTAGGAGGGTCATCCTACCCTACCATGTCCCCCATGATCTTCATGAACAACGTCTTACTCAAGCAGGTAGGCCTACAGCACAACGTCCATAGCAAAACAAACTTTCTGTAAAATTATTTCTAACTTAATTGCTTTAAACGGCATTGCAACCGCATTGTGGTACATTGTTAAGAAATAATTACTTTAATGATGATGATTCAAATGATGCATCCAGAGGGATTATGTGAATCTTTCTGAAAATGGAAATAACTGTAGATGAATCCAGTAACACGGCCCTAACTGCATGGGTCTAGTCTTTTAGTTAGTGATGCTACTAATTAGTTAAGGTGATGCTTTTTTTAAATTCAGAATATTACATACAAAGTATAACGTGTGTTGAGGGCCCACCCTGTGAGGACAGGGAGGTACTGTGGGGACAAGCCGTATTTGACACACACAATTAATGTGTGTGTTGACTTTCTCTGCCCCTTGCAGCCTAGTGATGCCCCTAAGCCTCTGAAGCCATGGGGGTTCAGGCCAGCGGCGGAGGTGGTCCAGCCGGTGGTCCAGCAACCCCAGGTGGTCTTCCTCCAACCGGTGCTCTCCCACCCAACGCCCCCTTCCCATAAAGACCCCCACTCTTCCAGACACAGGCGCCTCAAGAAGTACCTCCCACTCCTCAAGTCCTACCCCAAGATAGCCCCCCACCCCGGAGACAGCAGCTCCGGTTCCTTGGGTAGGGGCACTGCTTCGTCAACTTCCGCCTCTTCCATGTCTTCGTCGTCCTCCTCCTCAAGGTCAAAGAGAGGCACTAAGAAGACCTCCGGCCACCGGGAGCACTCTCACAGAGGCAAGCGTCACCACCAGAAGAAGAAAAGCCAGTCGGGAGGGCGTTCTTCCCCGTCGGGGACCACCGGTATCCCCGCGTCCCCCAGCACCCTGTCCCTGAAGCCCCTCCCCTCGGCGGAGAGAGGCGCCAGCGTAGGTCCCGCCGCGACGGCTGTGACCGCCCCGTCGACATCAGAGCCCGGGCCGTCGCCGCCGGTCGCTCCGACGACGCCCCAGACGCGGACGCCACCGGGCCCGCACGCCCCGGTGACCGGCTGCGACCGGGAGCACGCGGGCCCGGGCCCCGACCCGGACCCCGAGACCAAGAGGATGCGCTTCCACAACACGTACAACATCTTGAGCAAGTCGGGCCTGCTGGACATCACCCTGAAGACCAAGGAACTTCTGCGGCAGAACCGGCGCACGCAGAGCGAGCTGGACCGCCTCAAGGAGCACACGGAGCTCTTCGTGCAGGCGCTGCTGAGCGGCGACCCGGGCGTCTTCCTGGAGCTGCAGGCCCGCTTGCAGGAAGAGGACGCGGAGACGGGGGAAGACGCCGGAGAACGAGACGTCGCAAAGGACGACTAAGGATTAAATGGGGGGCTGGGGAGCAATCCGCTAGACATGAGAGAGTGGTTGGTTTCATAGGAAACAGCTGGACCGGAATAAATGTGTCCCGCAATCAAAACACCCGCCCCGTGGTACCTCTGTATACCCCAGACTGCCGTGACCTACATTTGGTCCACTGCCTGCTGGCTGGCACAGCGCAGGACGGTTGGAGCCCGTGTCAAATCCTTGGCACCGTTAATTGTTCAAGTGAGGCCTGGAGAGTTTTGTTTTGCGGAGACCAAAAGGGCAAAGAACACATAAGACCGCACTTATTTGGTCCGACATTGAGCATATAGAGTGATTAGCCTTTTTTTGGTGCTATTTCTAAATGTTTGCCTGTGATCGTGACAAAATAATGTAACGTGTGCTGTAAAATCTGTTTACTGTTGTCGATTTGAAACTCGTGTGTGTGCTATTTGTTGTAGCTTCTTATATTGACACCGAGACTAACTTTAAAATGTAGGTCAATTCCTCTCATGCAGGCCTAATCCTTTTTAAATGCCTCAGTTCATATTTATATAATTGATGTATACATTTTTTATATCAATCTCGATGCTGTTTTCAGTGATTCCAGCATGTGCCTTAAAGTGTCACACTGAGTGGGTTCAGTGACTCTTCCAACATCGCTGAACAAGAGCAATGTGTGCCTGACGCGTCTGACGATTTCCCCGCGCTCTTTTTGACAGCTCTGGAGTATTTCGTGCGGTCACCTGACCCTTTGACGTCAGCGTTTGCATTATCGTGTTAGGACGGCGGCTGCGATACCTGAAGGTAATGATTCTTGAGCTCTGAACATACAGTCCAAGTGCTCGTCCATGTGAGAAAACATTCAACATGTCATGTAGGTCCATAGCTTATTTATTTATTCATTCATAGATTGATTGAATTAGAGTGTGTTTCTACGATCTTCTTTGAGGTTACATTTTTGTTCCTGGCATGTAGCAACTGGTTTCAGTACTGTATTTGTCCTGTTTTGAGTTGTACACATTGAAAATGCAAAGAACATATTACTACATGAAGAAATAGCTGCCAGACAGCTCCGCTTTAGCTTGATTTAAGAAATGGGGATTCATTGCTCACAACAACAATCCATTTGCAAAATGAACTAATATCAGTTTTATCTCACAAACAAAGGCTGTACTCCCAGAGGGTTGTGGTGCTCTGGCTGAGACATTTTTATTTTTTAATATTTCAGTATGTGGATTTATCATATCTTATTAAAAAAAGTAATGTATATGCAAAGCTACTTCAAGGAGAATGAACTGCCATATAAGTGTGTCCATCACCAAGCAACATCCTCATAGGTATTTCTAATATGTACGTACTGGGTCAGCATAGAATCTGGCAAACACAAAGCTACCAATCCATAGATATTGAAAATATCCTCTTTTCCACAAACAATGAATTTGTCTCTTATCTTAGATTAAAAGGCTGCGTAGCAACTACGTCCTTAATGTCGCAATAAAAGAAAGACAGGCTCTATCTTTCTTTAAACCCCTGGTGTAGCATTTAGAATAGATTTACAATGATATAATATGCAGTACTATACTATTAAGGGATACTTTGAGGTCTGAATACCGGTTTGAAACAAAAGATCTGTGTAAAGGATCATCATGCACATAAAAATTTCTCTAGCACTGACAATCATTAATTTACCCCTATTATAATCTACTGTGTATGCTCAATGGAAACCCTGCGTGTCCTTCTAGCTCCTTGAGGACATGTGTAATCATTTGTAAAAAAGAAACTAGCAGTAATTATTGTGAATGGGACAGATAGATAGCCAAGATCATGTGACCCTTCATAAGGCTTTATGTGTACAGTCGTTGCCATACATTAACTATTTTCAAGGTTCTCTTTATTAATTAATTTTGTGTTTTGGGATCAACAAGGTTTTTGTGATATGTGCAGTGCATATTGTTATATTTGGGTAATAATTGCTATATACAGTCTACAAGTAGTAGCTTTGTTTTCTATTTATTTGTCATGGCCTAAACTAATGCAATGTGTTTGTGCCTCAAATAAATTGTCCAGATAAACACAAGGATTGTGCCTTCACTTAAACATTTGTGTTTTGTTTTTGGTTTATTAGATATGATTAACCCTTCCTATGTCTAATGTACTTGTAGTACAGTTCATGTACTACCTATACCGTTACAGCCATCAGCTCACTGTTTCTGAAAAGGATTTGATCTTGTTTACAGGAATTGTTTAGCTGTCTTCATACAATTCAAAGCCTTGTTTTATTAATATGGTTTTTAAAGAGTATACCAACCGAACTGCACAAGAGCCAGATACATTGCCCGAGGTTGCACATTTCAATTTGTCTTCGCTATTGTTCTGTATACGATGTACCTATGTACATTATTTACGATGTCAAGATGCAGTGTGTGTGTGTGTGCCTACTACTACTTTCAGCTCAATAAGAAATATTTAGGTCTTATATTCAGAGTAGGACACGAATCAAACAAAAGCCTTTTAATACATACAGTACATTGGCAATATCGATCACTGTGCACCTGTATTATTCTCAGCAAATGTGGTTGAATGGTTGCAGCTTCATGACAATGTTAATGCTACGGCACACTGAACTGTGAGATGGAGTCTCTTTTGTTAAGCGTTGGCAGACTTTTTGGTTTATTGTTGTATTTTCAGTCTGCTTTATCTTGTCTTTAAATATCTAGAAATAGAAGGTTTTGTGTGATTTTCATAGACACCGGCAGTGTAGTCATGGACAAAAGGATAATCTTTTCAAATACATTATTATGTACCAAATGTGGAGGTGCCGTCTTTATTCTTTAATTTGATTGGCCATCGAGTGGTGGTTACTATTGATTGAAAGTTCACATTAATTAGTTATATTAAAAATGTAATTGTAGGATTATGAATTCAGCCCACATTAATAGAATGTTGTATTAAAGTATTATAATAATATCATTCTCATAATATTACAATTATTTTAGCAGGTAATCCGTTTACTTGATTACCTACTAACTTACTTACTTACCAAACTATTAGCAAAAACTGTGGGACATTGCACAATAAACAAACTCAATTTCATGGCAAAATTACACTCAAGCAATACATATAATATAAGTAAAACAAAGGGGAGGGGTATACAGTCATTATCGCTTAAATTAATTAATATAGTACATACCACTAGATGGCAATAACGTACTCCTTCGACCCGAATGATATACACGGAAGTAGTATCAAATGTGGACCTTTAGGATCTCCGTAGAACAATTTTGGTCGACTGGTGTTTTGATATATTTATGTTTTGTATGTTGAAGTTAAACAATTCAAGGTAAGCCGTCCGCGCAATATTTTTTTTACTGATGATATCGATCTAGACAATGGTTTCACACGGGTTCGAAGCGAAGTGCTGTTGGTTATAGTTTAGGTTTGGACACCAGCAAGCTAACATCTGACCGGTGGGCTAACTACACTGGTTGGTAGCTCTAATAATCAACTAACACCAACTCTCTGGAGAGGAGAATCGAGCCTGCTTTGGACAGCTGAAAAATGTTATTGGCGGTCTTTGAATGGCAATATCTCGACTCGAAACTATGCATTTAGAGTGAGTTAATATGCTGGTGAAATTACATATCATATAATATATATATATATAGGTCAGTCGTTTATACATTTTAAAATCCAACGTCTGTTCTTCTTACTGTAACTTTAGACGAGACCCTGCACATCTCTCACACATGACCAACTGAGAAGCTATAACCAGAGCTTTAACTCTGCAGGGGAAACTTGGGGTAAGAGTCTTGTCTATTGTGCGTTTGTGTGTACCTCCAGCATACACAGTTGGGCTCAAGATATGTATTGTGCATTGTCCCTGTTTAATGGACGTCTTGTTCTTCTAGCAATCACAAAGTGTGACCCATGCTTTCTGATGAGCTCGACTCCAAACCCGAGGTAACCTCGATGTGACTTCAGTAACGTCACAACGATTACATTTGGCTAGAATCGGTTGAATCCCTATATGAGCTTTTAAGTACTATGTAGGTTGTACTGTAACTATAAATAGTTGGATCCTAGTTCTAATTTGACCCCATTGTTGATCTAAATGTAAGTTCCAACACATATTATATAGGCTCTATAAGCTCATGGAGGAGGTCTCTGTTAGTCTCCTTTTAAGCTTGCTAGTTAAATATTACTCACGCAATAGATCAGTTATTTATCATAATGTTCTCTGTCTGACAAATCTTTCAGACCTTTCTGTAGTCATTTTTGCTCTCTAATATGTTTTCCCATCTCTAACATCAGCTGCTGGTGCAGTTTGTACAGAACGCATCCATCCCATTGGTCCAGGGTCTGGAGGACTCAGAATCCAAGCACTGCCTGCCTCTATTGGCGCCCGCTGACGGCTCTCTGTGTGGCCCACTGGGGCTAACAGGTCAGCAGTCATCCGTCTCCTCAGGCTACAGCACCGAGCTGGGCTGTTGTGTCTTATAGTGTATGTTCAGCATTCATTTGCTGTATAACTCGACTAAACATTAAAGGTACAATATGCAAGAGTTGCTATTTCCAGCCGGCTTCGGTCAGAAATTTGAAGAAAGAAAAAGTGCTCTGCTCATCATCCCTGCCTCTCCCTTCTCTCGCCCAACCCCGCCCACCCTCAGACAGCGAGGCTCGCCGAGATTCCTCTATGCTGCTGCTGAGGCGGAGCAATTAACCTAGATCCTGTGGTTGTGTTAGCGTCTACATGACGGAACGTATTTCAAACCCAATACAATTAGCATATCGTGCCATTAACTTTGATGTGCTTCTTTGATGTGATTAAGAGGTTGTATCACAATTTTTATTTTTTAATTAACTTTAACATTTTTAATTCAATTTGAATCTTACACATCTTTTAATTGCTCCATGCGACACAACGCGTGTTAAAAAACTGCCACGTCAATGAAGTTTGACTCGACTTTGCAGATGGCCGCCTCGGCCACGAACCTGCCCCTTCCCCCACCCTGTCCGACTTCGGGGCTGCGCCGGGGCAGGGCGCCGTGGTGGTCCAGAGCCCCCTGGTGGTCCGGTCCCACAGCTCCCAGAGCCCCCCTCCCATCCTCCACGAACTCCAGCAGTCCGACAACCCGTCCTACGTCCTGCTGAACCTCGCTAAAGGTAAGGTGTGGGCGCAGCTAACCGGGCCCGCTGCACAGTACCGTGTGGCAGGCACCTCCGGCCCGGGCGGCAGGCTGAGTGAATTAGAGATGCAAGTCATGAAGGAGCAGGGCGGGGGTTAGACCTGTTCAAACTCACTCACTCACTCACTCACTCTCTCACTCTCTCTACCACCAACTGCTCTACCACAATAGCCTCCTGAACCCTGTTCTGTTCTAATGTCTGATAATGATCTCGGTCCCTCTCTCCCCACCCACCCACCCACCAAGGCGTCTCCGCCTCCTCCGAGCCCCTGATCTTCTCGGCGGACGGGGCGGGCGAGGAGGACGACGAGGGCGTGTCGTCCGGGGACTACGGCATCGACGGCAGCGCGCCCTGGTACCTGCGGGTCCAGGAGCTGGCCCACGACAGCCTGATCGCCGCCACGCGCGCCCAGCTCGCCAGGGACGCCAAGGCCAGCCAGGACGCCAGGGCGGCAGATGTCTTTCACAGTAATGTCTTTTGGCCCTTATCGCCTCCACAGTTTTCCACCCTCCCCCTCATAGTTTTCTAGAGAGTGATATTAGGGTCCCACCCTCCCCCATCATAGTTGTCTAGAGAGACTATATTAGGGTCCCACCCTCCCCCTCATAGTTTTCTAGAGAAGGGAATATTAGGGTCCCACCCTCCCCCTCATAGTTTTCTAGAGAAGGCAATCTTAGGGTCTTTAACTGAAATTAGGTTTCTTTAAAAGTAATGTCTTTAACAGTAATGTTCTCTCACATAGTTTCCTAGAGATGGTGATATTTAATGGAAATTAGGTGTCTTTTCAATGCTCTAATGTTTTCTAGAGAGATTGATGCCAGTGTGCCTAAAGCGGTAATGCTTTGTCAGTTTCTTTGTGTTTAATACCCGAGAACCCTGGACTACGTATTTCATTGTTAAAAAGATGTATGGGTTTCATATCAATGAAAGACATTTGTTTGAACAATGAAAAAAGCTTGAAAATGTGATGCGAATCATTGAGAATTCAATAATGTTCATATTATGAAGTTATTATTTTACAGCTAATTCATGTCAAAATGGCTGTGTGGTTTCATCCATCATCCAACTACAATATTTGACTACTGGGTTCCTCATCAACACTGGAACAAAGTTTGCCACATCTCAACACAGACTTTCAGTGAGTCCCACTGTGTTGAGTTACAATCTGAAAATAACCATAATTGCCCTCCCATTATACTTCATTAGGTTATGCACGGTCCATTTAGCTGTGGGGGTGTCGCTTAGAGACACATTAATGGGAACGTGCCCCTCATCGCACTGAGGCTGACAAATGCATTTGCGGCAGGGAGTCCTGGGCAGGTTAAAGCAGGGATTGATTGCATTCAAATGCATTATGAGAGCGAGTCACACCCCTCGATTCGAAGCCATCAGACCAGACCCAAGACCGCTGATTAACCTCCATGCGGCCACGGGGGCCTGCTACACTCCCGCCCCTTACATTGCTCTCTCGATCTCCCCCTCTCTCGTTTTCTCTCTGCCTTTTTCTCCCTCTGTCTCGTTTTTTCTCTCTCTCTCCCTCGCCGTTATTCGTGCATTCTATCGTTCTCTCATATCTTTCTTGTTCCCTCTCATTCTCTCCCCATCCCCCTTATTTCCCCTCTTTCTCCTATTCTCTCTCTCGTTCTCCCGAGCTCTCTCACTTCCTTCCTTCCCCTCCCTCCCCATCTCCCTCCTCTTTGTTGCCTAGGCGACCACGCGCACAGCTTCGCATCGGACGAGGAACAGCGGGAGCCTTCGTCGCCGAGGCCCCCACGTCCGTCGCTCTCCAAGCAGACGCTGCGCTGCTCGTACGAGGGCTGCTGCCGCACCTTCACCTGGCCCGCCCACCTCAAGTACCACCTCAAGACGCACAGGTGAGGGGTCCTGTCGCTCATCACCCGGGCAACAGGCCTTGTCGCGGCCCAGGTTCCTTTCTTACCTGTGGTCCTGTCCTGCAAAGCGTTTGTCTTTCCTCTCCCCCTTTTTAAACCCACTCTCCTCTCTTCTCTGTACACAAAGGCTCAAAACCCAAATGGAAGTGTACGTTAAAAAATATTTTTATCTTTTTCATTAAAATGACCGTGTCGCATCAAATTTAAATTGAGTGACACAGCTATTTGGAAAGCCATGTTTTCTGAAATTGTTTCAGGGTTGCAGGCCTTTCTGCTTCGGTTTTTCGATGTCGCTGTTGATTTTTTTTCTAGACGTCGTCGTGATCCTCTGTTAATACTGTTTTAACACTTGAGTTGGAGTTAGTGTAAGTTTTTGCTGTATTATTTTGTATTATTTTGAAAGGAGCTTCGGTATAGATCAGCATTAGGCTTCACCTCGATGCCACAGAAACAAAGGAACCAAATGAAACAAGCGCTGTGTCTGAAGTTGTTCACTTATTCACTCATTCCCTAATCCCCCAAATAGTGAAAATATAGCACATTATTTAGGGAAAAAAGCAGCCAGGGAGTAAGGGTAATTCTGACACAGTGTGACGCGTGTTAGAACCCGATTTACAATAAAAACGGATCTGCATCATAGGGATAAAGTGCAGTTCTTCTACAGCATTTCGGGTATGAAGTAGTGCACTGTATTAGTATAGTGGTACAACCACACTCGTACACTCATCGTTAAACGGCACTACACTAAAGTGGCGACGACCCCAAACGCGGGGCGCCACAGAGCGAACGAGTGCCTGGCTTCGGGCACGGGGCGGGGGCCGCTGCGTGGTTTTCATGGGCGTTTTGTGGGTCCCCTGGCCAGGAACGACCGCACGTTCCGGTGCGGGGCCGAGGGCTGTGGGAAGAGCTTCTACGTGCTGCAGAGGCTGCAGGTCCACATGAGGACACACAGCGGGGACAAGCCCTTCATCTGCAAGGACTGCGGCAAGAAGTTCAGCACCGCCGGGAACCTCAAGAACCACCGCCGCACGCACACCGGTAAGGGAGCAGTGGTACCCGGAGGAGGAGGATGAGGAGGAGGATGGGCGGAACACACTGATGAGGTCATGATGAGGTCATCATGTTAATAAGAATTATAGTAGGAACACACTGATGACGATGTCATGATGATGATAAGAATAATAGTAGGAACACACTGATGATGATGTCATGATGTGACGGTGATGATGCTCACAAGAATAATTGTAAGGACACACTGATGCCATGATGTGATGTGACGATGATGACGCTAATAATGCTGTTAACGGATGACGACGAGAACACAACACAATAACGATCATGTTAACAATTATACATTTTATGAATAATGGAACAATAATGGTAATGTTAATAACGATACATTATATGAATAAATTAAGAATGAAGAATGAAAAAAAAGAGATAATGATTATCATTCGTATTACAGAATGTTTGGACGATTTATTGTTTCTGTCGAGCAGAGGCCTGTATTTGCTCTACTATACCCATGTTTTTACACGCCATGATCTTAACGCTGCATTACGTGTTCATATTAGCCTTTCCTCCGTGTTATAAGACCACCTTCTCCGTCGTATAGTGGACAAAATCCAACCACGGTCAGACCCGTTCAGCCAGGAGGATCATCTCCAGAGTTTTATAACGTTTTTTTTATTGGATTCCTGGCAGATGTATCGGGGCCGGACAGCACAATACGCGTCGGTTGGGTGGCCATTAAAACTATAAAAGTTGTTTGTGCAAGCGGTGCAACTCTGCCTAAATCAGCACATTCCCTCCCCAAAAGACACCTCCCACGTTCATGTAAATGTTGGGATGTGGTGGGGGGGGGGGGGGCTGAAGAAAGGAAAGAAAACAAAGTGTGTGCGTGCGTGTGTGTGTGTGCGCGCTCTCTCTCATGGTGGGTGGCTGGCTGTCAGGGGAGAAGCCGTTCCTGTGTGAAGCAGATGGCTGCGGGCGGTCCTTTGCTGAGTACTCCAGCCTCCGGAAGCATATGCTCGTGCACTCAGGTGAGCTGCGGCGCCACGAACTAAAACACTTGCGACGGCCTTCTAAGCGCTCAGAGCCGTGATTGCTTTAGCGTTGGTCCTTATTGTCTGTGTGTGTGTGTGTGTGTGTGTGTGTGTGTGTGTGTGTGTGTGCGTGCGTGCGTGCGTTCCCAGGTGAGAAGCCTCATCAGTGTGGGATCTGTGGGAAGATGTTCTCCCAGTCGGGAAGCAGAAACGTCCACATGCGGAAGAGACACGGAGAGGAAGGCCCCGGCTGTGACGGAAGGGAAACAGGTCTGCCTCACTACCTCTCTCTCTCGCGCTCTCTCTCTCTCTCTCTCGTGTTTAGTTGTCTCTCTCACCCGGTCTGTTTTTCCACTTCTGCCTCTCACTCTTTGCTCTCTTTCCCCCCCTCTCTTTCTCACTGTCTAGCTCTCTCCCTCCTTTCCTCTCTCTTCCTCCCCCCTCTCTTTCTCACTGTCTAGCTCTCTCCCTCCTTTCCTCTCTCTTCCTCCCCCGTCTCTTTCTCACTATCTAGCTCTCTCCCTCCTTTCCTCTCTCTTCCTCCCCCGTCTCTTTCTCACTGTCTAGCTCTCTCCCTCCCTCTGTGTCCCTCCCTCCTTTCCTCTCTTCCTCCCCCGTCTCTTTCTCACTATCTAGCTCTCTCCCTCTCTCTCGCTGTACCCTCCCGCCCCATTTCTCTCCCTCCCTGTCTCTTCTTCTCTTCCTCCCCCATCTCTCTCTTCCTCTCACTCACTCTCTCTCTTCCTCCCCCGTCTCTCTCTTCCTCTCACTCACTCTCTCTCTTCCTCCCCCGTCTCTCTCTTCCTCTCACTCACTCTCTCTACCCTCCCATCCAATTTCTCTCCCTCCCTCATGGCTTTGCTTTCCCTGTTACTCTGTGATCTGCTAGTTGTTGCCTCTTCACAGCCCTGTTCATAGAGGACTTTTGCTTGGACTCTATGCATTGTGAAACAGACCTGCAAGAGGCGTGTTTGGATTCAGATATAAATGTTTTTTTCAAACACTCGCACACAATATGTTCTAACCTCAATCTCATAAGGAAATATTTTTGACATAGTGATCTTAAATACAAACTATGCCAAAAATTCAATTCAATTCCAATCAATTTCAGTGACAATTCATTTTACGTCCAGTGGACTGATTGCAACGTCCTCTAAAGCTGAGAAGAAGAAAAAACGTGAATGCATTAGCCTGAAGGATCAAATCACACTTTCTATTGTATATTGTACAAAAGCATCAACTCATCACAGAACTACTACACACCTTTTCCCTGCCATAACCTCCCAACAATTGCCTGTTCTCTACCTCACCACTTCTGTGCTTATTTCTGCTAATGGTTAAGGTCACTCCGACCAGAACCCTCCGCTTGTATTCCTTTTTATTTTATATTTGCCCTTTGGTTCAAAAGTGTTGCTGCCTCACCTGAGTGACCTTTTCAGCAGCACTCACAGGAAGCTACAAAAGTAGGAGTGTAGCTTTGACGGCGCCGTGTCCAATCAGTCTGGTACGGGAACGTGATTGTGGCTTGCGTGTGATTTGACAGGGGAGGCGCTGACCCACAGCAGCCTCCTGGAGGCGGACAGCGAGACAAGCAACGGTATGGTCAACATGACGACGGCGACGCCAGCGGCGGTGAATCTCCATCACCACGCGATGCTGAGAGCTCAAGGTATCTAGCAAGGCGATGTGGGCGCCGTCCTCGTAGCGTAGACCGTAGTACACTTAAACCGCGATAGAACGCGGCCGTTTATTCCCGGGAGCGCGTTAAAACGCGATTTTCACTGTCCGTCTTTAAATGTTATGAAAGAGAGGAAGTTGACGAAAACCTCCTCTCCTTCTTCTACTGCTGTCGCGGGTGGTGTGCCAGTGACCATGATTGCCTCCTGTGACGGAACCGCATAGGTCACTGAGTACTCGCTCGCAACGATCCACTGCATGGTGTCACCTTGAGTGTATACGTCTCCAGTTTCCGCTCTGCCGTAAATCCTTCGCTTGCTCGTTTTATAGGCAATTTTATGGAGAAATCACTGCTCTAAAATTCACGTACCGGAAAATTGGGGTCCAACGGCACCCGCGTCATATCCAAATTCGCGGTATGTCAAACCGTGTTTTATCGCGGTTTAAGTGCACTGCTGTGATGGATACATAGACCTGTTATATTGATATATATTTATTTGCATAATACCTGGGGATATTTTTACGACCAACGTTGACAAGTTCGTATGTCAGATTGAGGCGGAACTTCTTATGTATCGGGGTTTAGTGCCCATATAATTTATCAATCTGCCATTCCACACACACACACACACACACACACACACACACACACACACACACACACACACACACACACACACACACACA
>JAOPJO010000097.1:3935918-3947961 GCA_027123675.1 Molva macrophthalma
GTGTGTGTGTGTTTGTGTGTGTGTGTGTGTGTGTGTGTGTGTGTGTGTGTGTGTGTGTGTGTGTGTGTGTGTGTATGTGCGTGTATGTGTGTGTGGGTGTATTTGTGTGACTAGATATGTTCCGTGAGTGTGTGTGTGTGTGGTGTGTGTGTGTGTATGTATGTGTGTGTGTGTGTGTGCTTGTGTGTATGTGTGTGTGTGGTGTGTGTGTATGTGAGTGTGGGTTTGTTTGTGTGACCAGATATGTACTGTATGTGTGTGTGGAAGGAATGGGGGTTGGGGCGGCTGTGCAGGCATGTGTTCCTCCTGTAGGATTGGCCGACGCTGGTTGTCATGGTAATCTGGCAAGACAGTTGGGCGGAACACGGTCACCATGGAGCCCAGGCAGGGTCTGACATCCCAGCATCCCTTGCAAAGGTTCCTCCCTCAAATCAATCAGGAAGCAAACCGTAAACACCTCTCCTTGTTCCCTCTCTCTTCTCTCCGTCCCACCATTTCATCCTTTCATCTTTTTGTCCTCTAATTCCGTTTTCATCCCTCGTCCACTCTTTGTCATTTCCTCCTTACTCGCCCTTTTCCTCTCCTTTCCTCAGCTTGTGCCTTTTCCTTACCATCCCCCACTCCAATGGCCTCGAATACTCTCACTCTCTCTCTCTCTCTCTCTCTCACACACACACCTTGCTTCCCTGGGCTCTGTGTCTCTCTTTCATTGCCTTTCCTTCACCTCCGTTTTTACCTCATCATCCATTTTATCTGACTGATGTCTATCCTAATTCTCTGTCTCTCTCTCTTTCACACACATTCTCTTTCTCTCACATCTCTCTCTCGCTCTCTCTTTCACCCATTTCCTAAAAAGTTATTTCTTGAGCCTGCTGTGCAAAGTATTTTCTGCTGTATCACTCTTTTTATTGTTTAAAAATTGTACACACACGCCCACAAATACATTCGTAACACACACAAGTACATATAAATAGAGTACCTCGACAGATCAGTGTTTGTGTGTGTGTGTGTGCATGCGTGCATGCTTGTGTGCCTTCATGAGTGTGTTCGTTTGTGTGTGTCTGTCCATCTGTCATTAGTCTATCCCACTTGTAACTAAAGAATATTGTATTCTGTGGGGATGGAGGTTGTGTGTGGTGTGTGTGTGTGTCTGTGTGTGTGTGTGTGTGTGTGTGTTTGTTTGCGTGTGTGTGTTTCACTTGATGCAAAGCCTTTGGAGCTGAAGGTGTGAGGCATTGCTGTGAATGTGTCATGCTGCTATTCTGGTGCGTGTGCTTTCTGCCACTAGAGACAAAGGCTTTAATATATTCAGTCCACCAATGACTCCTATACAGTGAGTATGCTAACATTTATTTTAAAGACAGGAGCTACCATAGAGGCTTTATAAAGACCTGATCTAATCAAGCATAACATATAACATATAACATTTACTCATGTTATTTAGTCATTTAGTATGCACTTACTAGTGCTTTTTTTCCATCAAGGAGCAGGTAGGGGTTAGGCAGCTTGCTCAGGATGCTTACAGGTGAGACACCGGGGTATGAACTCAGAACCTTTCAGCTGCGAGTCAAGCCCTACAACGCCTAGACTATCCTGCCCACGAAATGAGTGAGGAAGCACAAAACCGACAGTTTTTTAATGACAGCCTCAAAGGGTGAGTGTATTTGCATTTGTTTGTGTGCCTGTGAGCATGCATGTGCATGTCCACCCTAAGCATGCACATGTGTATCTTAGGGCATCGATCCAAAACTACATTGAGGCTAACCAGAAATAAGCTACAGAAATATAATCACTATTGATGAGGTCAGGACATTGATCTTCTTAACATAACATGCCTCCCCCACTTTCTTATATCGGCCACAACAAGCCAATTCATTTCAACATTATGTACTTAAGCATTTTTTCGTATCCAACCTTGAAATAAGCCTATACTCGTCACCATCCAGTTCTCCTTCAAATCCCATGATGCACCGAGTGTTTGTGGGAAACACTCTGTGCTTCCACCCAAGGCCGTGACGGAGACAAGCCACGTAATGCCTCCCCCTGCCTGGGGACCTGGCCAAGCTAAAAGCTGCTTAGAGAGGGGGAGCTCAGACCCTTAAAGCTGCACTAATCAGAGGTGCAATAGCCAAGGCATCTCACACAGAGCAGATGAGCCTGGACATATGAAACACACATTGGTGGATGAATGGACAGCTGAGTGGATGGATGGATGGATGGATGTATGGATGGATGGACGGACGGATTGATGGATGGACCGAAAGGCTGGATGGGTAGCTGGATGGATTGATGGATGGAATGAAAGCTCAAATAATAGGATGGATGGATGGATAAAAAGAGGAGAACGAAGGAACAAACAAAGGAATGAACAAACGAGCAAACAAACAAATGAAGAATACCACAACGGATAGATATGCGGACAACAGAAAAACAAGCCACAGGTGATTGTAGGTTTCAATACCATCAAATAAAGACATGTTCAATCACAGTTCTGGATGCTACACAGCATCAGAACGGCATCCTTGAAGCTGCCACATGCAACAGCTAGTACTGTGAGACATCAAGACAAAGAGAGAGCCAAAGAAGCTGTTGCATATCTGAGCATGCGTCTCTTGGCACGAGACTCCTTGCTCACAGGCGTTGGCTGTGCCGCTATGAAAGACCCCTTTTCCTAATATCTACGAGACAAAAGCAGAGGAAGAAAGGATGCAGCAATAGCGATACTGCTATCATACATCAGTCCAATACCTGTGAAACAGCAAGTTTGTGCGTTTGAGGCTATCCAAACCAAAATCTGATCATAACAAACATGATAGTATACACACAAATCGGACATAAATAAGCATACTACACTCTCCATTCCATCCATTACTATTATGTCCAAACAACTCTTAACCCCTGGTCCACAGTGAAGTCAACGGATAAGGCTACTTGGTGTCAGGCTATCAGGCCGTCCTCAGAATTGGCGGGGGATCAAGTGCCATCAGCGCATCCCTAAACGCGAGATAGGCCAGAACAGAAGAGCGCAGAAACCGAAAGAACAAAAGAACCAAAGAAGTGGGCATCTGAGCCAGAGGCACCCGCGGGCTCTGGATAAGGCGGGGGGGGGGAGCATAAACACAACTGAACCACTGTCGTCGCCTCTGCCTCAACTTGGCAAGCTCCTCTCCCGACATCAAAACCCCTTTCGCTCTTCCTCCAGCGGTCTGGACCTCCACCCTCTCTTCCAGGAGCCAGCTAGCACACACCACACGTTAGCACATTAGCATTCATGCCCCGGTCCGCCTGCAAGGGCAGCGGCTCACAGCAGCGCCCCTAAATGCTTTGTACGCTAAAGAAGCAGCGGTTGGGCTATCGGAATCACCGCCGAATGGGAAGCAGCCGCTAGCGCAGCGTGTCATGTCAGGCGGAAGCAGACATGGGAGCAACACTGACATGGGAGAAACGCACCTTGACAGTCTGCTAGTGTGAAAGCGGGAACTCCCGCTCTGATGAGTCTCTCCGTCTATTCACCCCCTGACAGTTGACCCCCCCCCCACCGCGGAACCTACCTGACTTTGAACTCCGCGAGCTGGGGGGGTTGAGCCCCCGGGTCGGCACAGTAGATCTGGGGGAAGTAAAATCGATGAGACTGCAGGTTGATATCCATGGTGTCCTCGTCCACCAGCGTTGCTACTTTCCTCTTCTTGTGTATTTTTTTCTTTCAATGTCCGGTATTGTCTCTATCTGCAACCGCTGCCTTTACAATGTCGGATATTTTACGGGGTCTATGTCCGACACCTCCGCTTTTTTGCTGTCCCCTGACGTCCGACACTCAATCACACAAAAAGGGGTCGCCAGGTCTTCGGGAACAGCATCTCCTCGCGGGTCAGTCGCCGCCTCAGCCAGCAAGACCGAACAATCACTGCCCCCAGGACGGCATCCCCATCCCCATCGCCACGACAACCACCACCACCGCCTCCTCCTCTACAGATGTCTCCCAGCGCCGAACACTCAATCACCGCTGTTGCTCGGCTCCGGATGTTAACACACTAACCCAGTTCCCTACTAGCAGCCTCTGTACACTCAGCAGCTGGGGGCAGAGAACAATGAACGATGACGGCTCTTGGAGAGGGCAAAAAAACAACCTGCCCAGCAGAGAGAGGAAAAACAATAATAATAATAATAATAATCCTGTATTTTTCGCTCGTTGTCAAAGAGATTTTTTTAAGATAAAGTCAAAGGAGGAGAGGAGGAAGACATAGAGGAAAATGAAATTGAGAGGAAATGAAGAGAATGGGGAGGAGCTGCTCTCGGCAGTACACTGAGAACACAGACTAGGATGAGAGTCCTTTGGGTTTGTTTAACGCTCCACAGAATAAGAGGGAGAGGCTGTGAGAGAGAGAGAGAGAGAGAGAGAGAGAGATATGCAGAGTAACAGAGAGAGTGAGAGAGAGAGACAGTGAAAGAGGGAGGTTGCCGTTGCTGTGAGGCGTTGCCCTCACACTGCCTCTCCTCTCGCTGTGTCTCATTGGATTACCTCCTCCAAACCCCAACGCCCTCCCCTCCCCTCTCTCTCTCTTCAACCATCCCCTTCCCTCCCCTACTCCCCCCCCCCCTCCCTCCTCTCCTAGCTATGACAAGAGCGATGGACCGCCAGCCCCGGAGGCTGCTGCACCCCCCCCCCCCTCTCCTCTCCTCTGCTCTCTCCAAGCCAGCTGATTGGCTGAGCTGGAGATGTGTAAACCCGTGCAGAGAGAGGGAAGGGGGCGAGGGAGGAGTGTCAGACGTTAATTCATCTGATGCCTCCCGGCTTTCCAGCCTCTGATGGTGAGGTGGCACACACATAAACACACACACACACACACACACACACATAAACATACATATGCACACACAAGGACACGAATCCTGATCTGGCAGTTTGTAATGGCTGCTTTTTTGCCAGGACGGGACACAGGTGGATCCACAAATACAAAGCCCCACAGCCAACATGTCGAGGTTCAAAGTGGTATTTTGATGAATGGGCAATAAAAGTGATGAATGCGAGCGCACTTTTAATTTGAAAGGGCTTCTATAGCTGCATAAACCCAACTGCCCTCCATCCTCCACTCCAATCCTTAAAATCTCAATATATTCATACTAAATGGATGCAATCCAACATCTTTTTATTTTTTTGAACCTGTGACATGCATTCCTGTCACATGACTCTCTGACTGCGGGGTAATCTAGGAGGGGGGAAATAAACCACTGAGTTTAGTGTCCGGTTCCGTCTATCTAGATATACACAAAGATTAATACGTGATATTAGTAGAGTGCAGCCCATGTAACTAATCTTCTGTCCCATGCTGAGAGGCTTCACTCATCGGTAGACCTCCAGTAAAACTGACAAATCCTCTCCTGTAACGTTTACAATCTCTGCCTCCTCCCGATGTCCCCATCCACTGCCTGGCTGTCTCTCTCTCTCCCTCTCTCTCTCTCCCTTTCTCTCTCCTTCTCTCTCCCTCCCCCCTCTCTCTCTCTCTCCCTTTCCCTTTCTCTCTCCTTCTCTCTCCCTTTCTCTCCCTCCCTCTCTCTCCCTTCCTCTCTCTCTCCCTCTCTCTCTTTCTCTCTCCCTCCCACTCTTTCTCTCTCCCTTTCTCCCTCCATCCCTCTCTCCCTCTCTCCCTTTCTCTCTCCCTCCCTATCTCTCTCTCTCCCTCTCTCCCTATCTCTCTCTCTCTCTCTCTCTCTGACATAGAGAGAGACAGAGAGACAGAGAGAGAGAGAGTGAGACAGAGAGAGAGGGAGAGAGCATTATGCCATCCAGCCAAACCACCCCACATCTGGGCCCCTGCTCCCCCTGCCAAGAGCCAATCTCAGTGATTGGACTGGATGTGTGGTTGTTGGACGACATGGCTGGCTGTTTTAAATGCTTGATAACAGGGAGGGCGAATGTGTTTATGAGTACACAACGCAGTGGAGATCTGTGGTTTGTTGACATGGGAAGATGGTAGAGGCTGACATATTAAAAAGTGGAAAATCTGTTGTTGTTGTTTTAACATCATCGCTTGCTGTGCCATAAATCTCATTATTGCTAATCCATTTTCATCAGATTGTCTCTTATCCTCTTGTGCTTATTCCCCTGCTGGGAGGGAAATGTCATATTCAACCGAGGAGGGCACAAATTAATATTTATATACAATCTGACTGGGTCAATGTATGTGAGAGTAAAGCTGTGTGAGATGAAAATGTACCCCCACCCTTTTCTGTGTGTGTTTGTGTGTGTATCTGTGTGTGTGTCTGTTTGTGTGTGTGTGTGTGTGTGTGTGTGTGTGTATGTGTGTTTGTCTGTTTGTGTTTGTGTGTTTGTCTGTTTGTGTGTGTGTGTGTCTGTGTGTGTATCCATGGGAAGGGGGGTTATGTCTGCCTGCGTGCATCCCTACATGTCTTTGTGACTACACTGTCTTTGTGTATGCGGTTAGTTAGTGTTTGCATGATGTGTGTATGTGTGCGTGTGTATCCAGGAGGTGTGGGCGTGTGTGTGAACGTGCGTGTGTGTATGCTATTAAGGTTATTGACTGACGAGCTTTTGTTCCACTGTCCATCCCAATTCAGACGACGACTCTCTTCAAGAGATAGTGTTCCTTCTCTTATTTGGCACCAGCCTGCTTGACTGAGTCTGTATAAAACAGCAAACAACAAAGACATCCACACAATACACATGCATCAATCAAACTGCACACACACACACACACACACACACACACACACACACACACACACACTTCTATTTTAACTAAAATTCACTGTCCATGTGGATTCAAGACATTTTGTGTCAGCCAATTACATAATAATTAATTTGAGATTAAGTACCTTTTGTATTTAAATACTCATTAAATGATGAAGGGAGATACTCCGTAATTCATTAGCATAAACCTAAAAGAAAATATATTCCGAATTAATCCTCAAAAGTTGTTTTGAACTTCTCATTTTAACTGTTAATGAGATTGATTTTTAAATAAGAGGGTAATCGTTGACCTTGATACACAATCATTAATAGTAATTCAATTAAATTGCCACGACATTTATGTAGCTCGCTTTTGAACTTGACTACTGGTGAGCACCCCACCCCCCTCATTCGGTTCATTATCGCAGTTGGTCAAGATAAATGCTGTCGATTAAAAAGCAAACAGAGAAAAAACTAGGCTTGACAGTGAGGTAGTGGGAAATGTTTCAAAGCTATCTCGTTGCCAGCAATACTAATAGGTAATCAAACGGTTGAAACTGACCCATTTCACTGCACTATTTAAGCCACGTATTGCTCTTTACTTAAAATGGAAAGCTGTTTTTTTTTGTTTCCTGTTTCTTTTCATGCATTGTGACCGTTTGAGACATTCAATTAAGACGGCAAACGGAGATACATCAACTCTAGTAACCAAGGGGAAGGATGAAACATGAAACAACGCCAACGACCATAGACTTCCGAGAGGTAAGTTATATATATTTACAGTTTTCCTCAGCTGCCAATGAAACTATATCTTGTTTGACTAATAAGTCTTAGTCGGTCGTCGGTCGTTGAGTCTAGTTAGCAAACACATGGTAGGGAATGGTAAACAGCCGTAGCCTACTTAGGCCTAACGTTATATAGTCTATACTACTAAATATCATCCACAAGGAAGCTGTGCTTCTCCAAAACTCAACCATGGGTTTATTATTTTGAAAAGGTCTTCATTTTATGGGCCCTGGAGTATAGGACTTTATATTGCTCCGAGTAATAGATCTGTGATCGACTTCAAGCTATCAAACAACTTTAGTCCCACATAAGTATTTATGAAAATACTTCAAATGTGTAATACCATGGGGTTAATTAAAAAATTCAACTCTATGACCTTAAAAAAGGTCATAGAGTTGTTTATGTGGCCATTGTATTCCTCTTTGCAGTCGTGTGATAAGGATGCTGTGAGTTCAATACACATTCAAACACAAGTTATTATTTCTTAATATGATCCCACAAATCCATGCCATGAACTGTTTATTGGCAATGGCAGACTGAAATAACATTTGTGAGATAAAGGTCTTCATATGCGTCTTAAAATATACATGCACTTTTTTAGAGAGCATACGTAGAATCTGAATTATTTTCATAGTCATTGTTTTATCAATGTTTCAAGCACAATCTGTGTGTGTGTGTGTGTGTATGTGTGTGTGTGTGTGTGTGTGTGTACATGTGTATACATGTGTATACGTGTGGGTATCAATGCAGTTTGGAGAGCTATTAGGTTGTCTCCTGTCATGATCTGGCCCGTTTTTAACCAGGGATTAACCTGACAGAGAAGGTCAAAGTTCAGGTGTTAACCGAGTTACCCAAATGCTCAGCCTATTTCCAAGAATGAACTTGAAACATAACACACACACACACACACACACACACACACACACACACACACACACACACACACACACGCAGACGTTTTTATCTGACTGTCTTACAGACACGGTACGACATCTCATTTTCGCCTTTATCGATCAGTAGATTAAAAAATAAAATAGATACATTTTCACAATCAATCATTATTTCAACACGAAGGCCAGATAAAGTTTGGGCGTACCGCTTCGTAACCAGAGGGAAATTTAGAGGCAGGTTGCGTGGAGATACGGGCACTGATGAACAAGTTTGGCTGCAGGTTCTGAGGGGGGCAGAATTTGTTTTATGAGGGTAATTGATACTGTGCTGCAGGAGAAGAGAGTCAAAGCAGGCATGAAATTGTGCGGGGATCAGATGCGTATCGGAGGATACGGGGAAGCCAGGGGAGAGGCAACAGCCTTGGGCTACCTGGATTAGGGGTCCACTCGCACAGAGGTACAGTTAAGAGCCAATTTTATTGCTGGTAATCCAATCAATGGAACGGCCCTGTATCATATAAGAGTCAAGTTTTAAGGAGAACGAACTGAGTTGAAGAACTGACTATATATATATATATATAAAGCCATCAGACAGGATACGGGATATATATCTGGCGACTGGGAGAAAGTGAGAGAAAAGAAGGCAAGGGATATATGGACTTTAAATACGATAGGAGAAGGCAGAATGAGATGAGCTAAATGTGAAATCATATCTTTTTAATGCAAGGAACTTCACTCTACAAATTTTGAAACTAGAGCAGATAGACAGAGCTGTACGTGGAACTGGTAGGCCGTTGCCTGCAGGGCTCTTTCCAATGATAGAGAATTTGGAAATGAACATTCTCCTTGTCCGACTGGCCCACATGAAAGGCCAACTGAACTCCTTTATGTTCTTTTATTTATTTGAATTCTTTCATTGGATCATTGGTGCGAGCGTTTTGTGTATTCTGCTGGTGTACTGCTTGCTTTTGTGATGGCTCAGTGTGTGTACGAGATGGATGCTGGCCGATGCGTAGAGGGCACAGCTCATCAGGATTCTAGCGTGGTCGGTCTCTGAATAAGAAGGGGGAATTGGCTGTCAATCCCTAATTAATAAACTCTGCTTCTCTAGCCCTAGTCCAAACGGCCATGTCTGATCAATAAGTATTGCGCGCTTCCTCAGATGGAAGCCATTCAGATTTATCTGCTAATATCCTGGGTGATAGCCAGCCCTAGACTGGAGATGACAGTGGGCTCACAGCCGATTACCGTCTCATTTACTGATTTACATTCTGCTGCGGCTATCGTCTCCAGTTGCTATCTGGAGAGTAACAAATAGGGGAAAACCACTTCTCCCATCCCTGGAATAACCAAGAACAAAACCTTGTTATTGTACCAGCTATAGTTAATCTGTAATTGTTATAGTGGCATAATGAAAATGTCATGGTCCATTGGTCAAAAAGAAATAATGAACAGAAAATGATTAATAATGACGTAATATATGAAACATCGTGAATAAGATTGACAAGATTTTCTTGCATCACAACTTGAAAATGCATCAGAACTAAGAACTTCTGGAAAAAGGAGAAAGTCAAGCTCAGTTCATTTCCTTCGTCCTGCCATAAATCCTGCTGATCAATTGTTGGACTGTTTGGTGACAGGCAGTATTCACATCCTGTTCATTTATCAGCCATGTTCAACAGTAGCGACTATCTCACTCTTTATCGACAGTGATGTATAACGGCTGAATGGAATTAAGCGCACTGAGGGGAAAAAAAGCCCCACCAGAAGAGTTTCAGCCACTCGGTGTGACTTCCTGTCTGGTGGAGGAGGTGTAAGAAAGGTGCAAATAAAGTGGATTAATCAGTGTCTTAAACCCACACTCTATGCGGCGTACGGTTCAATGATTATTTGGATTAAGATAAGCCCGGCAGCCTGACTACCTGGTGGCACTGTTGAATCTTGAATCTTGCATGCTGAAGTTCCTTGGATGATATTCTTACAATGCAAGGCGATAAGTCTGTGCAAGGTTTGCTGTAAATATTTTGTAGACTATGTTTTGGTTTAAACTACTCTTGATGTACGAGTTTATGGGCATTATTTAAAGTGCAGCCATTTGCAACGGCAGAGTGTGGAGGTATGGGGTCTCCCGAGTCCTGGCTCGCTGCCCCGTGCCAGCAGCTTGTTATTACACTGACACAGGCTCCTGCACTGGCCACCGTTTTATTCACGTTCCAGTCCATGGAGTTCAACTGAGTTATCACAGCAACCGATGTGAAATTATGGCCGCGCCTTTTATTTTTACGCTCCGTCGTTCGGGCGTCGTTGGCAGGCCTGCGTCGTTCCCTGGAGAGAAAAGGGGAGTTTTTATTGACGTATTGATTCATGTATTTAGTAGTTTATTGTTTCATGTTTGTATTTTTGTATTTCTTCTCTCAATGTTGGCCATATAGCTGTGGCTTGGAGCTGAGTGAACAGTGGGCTTCTGTTCGTTTTTGACTGTAGTTATGTGTTGCTGTACGGGGGGCTGGGGGGGTTAGCAGTAAAGTCATCTTGGATCCAGAAGCTTGGCTATGTTATAGCCAAACTTAAGGGGGGAGGCTGTTCAGTGCATGGGTCGGAAACCAGAAAGCACGCGGGGCGGAGTTACGCAGTGTTTCCTTTTTTTTATGGATGTAGTCCTCCCAAGATAAAGCCATTTGCGAGTGGCAAGAGGTTTATTTTAACAAATGTATTTCTACAGTGGCCAGTGAACTACACAGGATTGATTTTAAACCTTTACCGACACTTTGTCTTAGGACGTTGGTAGACCCTGGTGTGGCTAAAACGCCACGTTGGTGACGTTTTAGCTTGTCTTCCGACCGGATATGGTAAACGTTTAGTTTATCAGTGCTGGCCGAGTTTGGTTTCTCCTTTGGCCAAGGAGGGATACGACAATGGGAAGACGATGCCATCGTTTTAGTCATCAGTCCTCTTCTGGATCCGAGATTAATGGTCAGCCATATCACGTACATTTTTGTGTTTCCACCGGTCAGGTCCAGTAGAGATCCATTCCATGTAACGCGCGGCTACAGATCCCCGCCTCCAGCAACATGATTGGTCGAACTAATTTGAAGCAAAATAAATTAAACTCTGATTTTAGCTCGTCAGCCATCAGATTTAAGATGTTAATCTATAAAAATGCAAGGAGACTAGCAGTGAGGATATCCAGGGCAACCATGCCACATAACAGCATGTTGAGTGAAAGAGTGAGAGAGTGAGTTGTGTCACCCCCCCCCCCCATGGAGGTCTCCATTCTGACAGCTCCGGCCCCCCCGCTGGGAGCACTCCCTCCCTGCTCTACTAGCCACGGGACTCTTTTTCCATCCCAGTACTTCTGGAGGCGGGAGACAGGCCCACCCTGGAAGACTTACACTGCATGACAAGGAGGGAGGGGGCGAGAGACTACAGAGCTGTATGGGGAAACAATGGAGAGAGAGAGCGCTGTGAACGCTGGCCCCGTGGGAATGGTAGAGCCCTGTAGCTCTATGTGTTTTATGATGTTTTATTGTACGCGTCCCTCCCTACTCTCCTGGTTGCTGCTGTTTCACTTGGTAAGCACCCTGTATTGAAGCACCTTGTGTTGCTGTTTCACTTGGTAAGCACCCTGTATTGAAGCACCTTGTGTTGCTGTTTCACTTGGTAAGCACCCTGTATTGAA
>JAOPJO010000097.1:3972865-3983799 GCA_027123675.1 Molva macrophthalma
CCGCGAGTACTCATGAAAAATCCCCCCACCCCCCCAGTATCAAAAACATGGGGGTCTTCGGTCCTTCATCTCCCCTATGCCCTCCCCTCTGATCTGCCCCGGGTGGGGCAGACGGGGGTCAGGGAGCGGTCACGACGGCCCCTACTGCAGGTTCTTGAGGATGCGTCCGTAGCGGAAGTCGTAGACGTGACGGCAGAGATAGACCAGCTCGGGGTCCACGTCGCTGGGCACGCATCGGTGCGAGGGGGGGGCGAAGTCGGCGCAGCACGGGACCACCGCGCCCGAGCTGCCGGGGGCCGTGCCCTCGGACCGCCGCTTCAACAAGGCACAGAATCTGGAGGGAGAGAGGGACGCACGCGCACACACACACACACACACACACACACACGCGCACACACGCGCACACACAGGCACACATGCACGCACACACACACACACACAGGAACACATGCACGCACACACACACACACACAGGAACACATGCACGCACACACGCACACACACACAGGAACACATGCACGCACACACACACACACACACACACACACACAGGCACACATGCACGCACACACACACAGGAACACATGCACGCACACACACACACACACACAGGCACACACGCACATGCATAGACAAGGACATACACACAGAGGCGTGCACAAGGACATACACACAGAGGCATACACAGAAACACACACACAGGGACAGGGACGAACACAAGGACATACACACACACATACACACACACACACAGACAGAGCAGCTTGTCAATAAAGATCAAAGGCAGCACACTTGGCACCTTCTATCTGTCTATGTGATGGAATCAAAGCATGACAAGAAATTGCTTCTTTTTTTTTTTTCTCGCAATCTCCTCTTCAAATAAACACAAAAGTGGGAAGAATTGATTTCCACGCATCCTGCCGTAAGCGAGCCTCCGTGACCCCAGAATTCCTTCACACTTATCTCCGTCGTTGCAGAACCACTGGCGTGTTACATCCTACTCAGCAGCACTCAGTCCTCCACACACTCCCTGGGAAGTGTTAATTGCAGCATCGCCGCTGAATCAATTTTCAAGACAAATCCCCGCTAACAATGAGGTGAGGTGAATTTAAAAGCGGGAGGGGATGGACTGTATATGTTTCTCTGTGTGTGTGTGTGCGCGTGCGTGTGCGTGTGCGTGTGCGTGTGTGTGTGTGTGTGTGTGTGTGTGTGTGTGTGTTTGTGTGTGTGTGTGCGTGCGTGCGCAGTACCTTACCTACAGTACTGGGCGAGAGGGAGAACGTAGCACCGGTCTTCGATGCAGGCCACGCTGTTCTCGTCCTGATGTCGAGAGGCAAATATCTCCTTCTAAAAAGGCAAACACAGCAGGCGTGGAGGAGTCACATCCATGCAAGCGCAGCAGTCCAAGAAGCTACAACTGCAGGCCCTGAACGAACCTAATGTGATTCATCAGCGAAACCTTATTACCCCCTGTCTGCTTCTGACAACAAAAGGGAAATATATTATTCTTTTGTTACGCGTAAACTGTAGACATCATAGAAAATAAGCCATGTTGTTTGCCTAGACTTTCCGGCATCACTTTGCCTTAATATTCGTACAAATTTCAATTCCTGCCGTTATGGATTATAGTGGAGAAGTGTTTCCCCCCCCCCCCCCGGTAACAACCGGATGTTGCTCACAGAAGAAACGCCGGCTTCTGAGGCCTAGCTGTTAACGCATCCACAAACAAATTGTAATCGGATCAGAAAAATGTTGAACGCTGTATTCAGAAAGTGACACAGAAAGCTGCAGAAATGGGGTTTCCATGCTGCTCATGTTGTCGTGGAAACTACCTCTTGGAAGACAAATGTTACATTTCAGTTGTGACCGCAAGCGGTCTGGTCTGAACAGGGTTTTTGGATACGTTATAAATTACAACATTTTTTGCGATAACTGCGCAAAAGGGCAATTTCTAGCTCACTCATTCATCGTCGAGATCCGCTGAACCTCGATTTATATGCTATTTTCTAGCAAGCGAGCCTGCTATGATTTCATCTCAATTATGTTTCCTGCAGCCGTTTCCCCTAAGAGAATGATAAAGGGAAATGATACGGGGAGAGTTTAGAAGCATCAGAGGAGTTGGGACAAAACCACAGGGGCTAATTAGAAGGGGGCGGCTGCTGGAGACAGACTGCAGCCCCACCTCGCAGTGCGCGCTGGGGTCTCTCCCTCCCTGCGTGTGTTCTGGTCGGTAGTACCAGAACAGGCTCATCATCAGCTCTCCTGCGGTGGCAGAGGGACACGTGATTTAACTGGGCTGCGCGCATACGAGCGCACACACACACACACACACACACACCTCATCTAATCCATCCGTCCGTCCATCCATCATCCATTAACCCGTGAAGCCACCCACTAATTTCTCTTCGAAAACATCCATCTCTCTGTTTATCATCCTTCTATCCATCATGCACTCGTCCATGCATCCTTCCATTCATCAATCCATCCATAATCCATCTAATAACTCATTCATCTGTCCATTTCTATCCATTATATCTCCGCTCATATAACATCCATCCATCATCCATCCAACTACCTGTCCATCCATCCATCCATACACACCTCCATCCATTATATCTCCACTCATATAACATCCATCCCTCCGTCCACCTCCTCCATCTATTATATCTCCACTCATATAACATCCATCCATCCATACACAGCTCCATCTATTATATCTCCACTCATATAACATCCATCCCTCCGTCCACCTCCTCCATCTATCATATCTCCACTCATATAACATCCATCCCTCCGTCCACCTCCTCCTTCCCACCTGTTTTGGGGTCTTCCCAGAGGGCCGATATCTTGGCGACGTAGGGCAGGGACTTCTTCCTGGGGCCGGACCTCAGCAGCACGGTGTCGCGGACGTGGATCACTTCTCCGTCCCTCTCCACCCCGTCGTAGCACTGACGCAGGGCCGTCTCCTCGTCGCCCTGCAAGGCCCCACACACACACGCGTGCGTTTGGTACTTCGTCCCAAACCGCCTCCCGGACGGGTAGACTGAGATTACGGTCGGGGGCGGTGATCCTTCTCACCACAGAAAATCACATTTACGTCGAGTCACTTAGCAAAACGCCCTCGTCCCAAACGCGACAAAACAACCGGGGGCGGAGAGCAATCAAAGCATAGAAAAATCGAACGAATCACACGATTAAAAAAAAAAAGAAGAAATCAGGTCAAATCCCGCTCATCTTCCTCGGGACAGAATCACCCGTAAAACCCCGTGTGCCTACCGCGATGAAGACCTCCCTCTCCACGGGCCCGCCCACCGGTCGCCACCCGTTAGTGGCACGACGCCGGCTGACCCTCTTCTGCCTGGCGCTGACGATGCTCGGGGCGGGGGGCGCGGCCTGTTTCTGGGTCAGCCGGGTGCGTCCCGAGGAAACCGGGGAGGCGATGGAGGACTTGGTGGCCTGGGGGCACTCCTTGGCCAGCTTCAAGCGGGCCGGGGGCTGGTCCCGCCCTGAGAGGAGGGTCGGCAGGTGGGGCTTGGCCTGGGTGGAGGAGGGCGCGCTGGGCAGGGGGCAGCTGGAGAGAGGCAGGCTGGGGGCGATGCCCTGAGGAGGGGAATAGCCCTCTGGGAGGAGACAACAAGGGGAAAATGAATGAATCCGTCTAACTGCCTAAAAATCCCGCCCGCACATTCCCCATGTGGATCCGCCTTAATACGGATTTGGATAAAAGTGTGTCTCACCCAAGGCTCTTAGAAGTCATAAATCCACGGTTATGAGAAGGAGCCTCATCAAGACACATCTAAGTCTTAGCCTCAGGGTAATACTAACAGCCCTTGAAGAGGAGCTGCCAAACATAACAGAATGGGCCAACCTTTGAGCCCTGGGAGAATGTTAGTTACAGTTACTTACTAAACCGCCCTTAAAGTTGTCCCTCTATATGTTTGATTGCATTTCAAACAAAAGCAATTTACAGAGTGAAATTACAAAGCTGTTACGAGCCTTAGTTCAAAGTGTCTCGGTTCAATCTGAGAGGTAAAGTGTGCTAAGGAAAGCGTTCTTATTGAATGCTCAGATGTCAGCTGTCCCTTATCCAGTCAGACCAGCTGTGGCAGATTGTTAACATAACATAAATGGTTCAGAGTGGACTTGACATAAAACAGACCATCAAGGCATGAACAACAACCAAGTCACGTGCATCCAAGACGCATCGTCCAGACGATATTCTAGTAGATTCAATATTCCTGAAGATAAACCGGGGCTAATCCAATGCTGCTGCCAATGTACATCCAAACATGCCCAACTCATTTTCACTCATCTCCATTTGCCCCTCTCTCTCTCTCACCTGTCTTGATGCTGTGCGCGCACCCAGTGCATCCCGTGCTGAAAGAGCACCCCCTGCTGGCGACGGGAGGCATCGCTCGGTAGGCGTAGCCGCTGATCCGGCAAGCTTCGTTGTAGCAGGGGGATCCCACCGGGCCGCAGCAGGCCGGGTGGGCCAGTCCGGCGGCGTGCGACACGCGCGGACCCAGCAGCTTGGACCCGCTCACCCGGTTGGGGCACAGGGACGAGGGGGCAAAGTTCAGAGGTCGGGAGGCTAGGGCGGCCGACGTGGTTCCAGTGTGCGCGGGGTGAGCTATGTGCACGTAGTAGCTGGAGAAGCAGTGCTCGGCCGTGCACAGGCAAGGGTGGGGGCTGAGGGTCAGCGCCGCGTGGGGGTGCGAATGGGCGAGTGTCGGCGAGGTCACCAGGCACTCCCGCTTCACGGGGGCCATGGAGGGGCTCAGCGGCCGGTCGTCCGAGTCGCCGTACGCCTGCTGGCCCAGGAAGAAGGCCAGGCGGTGGCAGTACTCCACCGACCCCTCGGGCGGGCAGCAGTAGTACGGGCTCAGCTCTGTCTCCACCTGCTCCTCCTTCACGCTTTTCAGTTGGAAGCCGAGCATGCTGCGCGACTGGTAGCCCGCTTTGGCTAGCTTGTGGTTGCAGCCGCCGTTCTCCCACTCCACTTTGGGCTCAAAGTCAGCCTTGTCCTTGCGAGCGGTGCAGTCTTCGTCCTGGGGCGCACCTTTCTTCCCCTTAGTCTTCTGCGCGCGCCCCTTCGCTTTGAGTTTCACACGGGTCTGTGGCTTTGGGGCAGCGGCCGAGACTGGGGCCTTAGAGTCTGTTGTGATGGTTGCCGTGGGAGCAGCCTTCACTCTCTGCTTACTGGTGGCCGACGTGCTGGTCAGCTTCAGCAGAGCCGCGGCGGTCAGGCCAGCTAGCCGTCTGGGTGCTGGGGTGTCCAGACTCGCCTGACTGATGCATCCTCTCAAATCCCCTCGGTTTGCTTTGGCCTTCTTCTTGACCGGCTTGGAACCTTGTTCCAGCTTCAACAGAGCGGTGGCTTTAGCGGTGCTGCTTTGTGAGGAATTAAGACATCCAGCAGCCCCACTCCAAGCTGCATTAGCATCCAGGGGACCCCTCTCGCTCACGGGCTCCTCATGCTGTCTCTTGGCCTGCTTGGCTGGTGGATGCTGGTCAGTGCCTCTTTCAAGCAAAAGACTGTTCACCGCCTCGGCATTTAGAGAGGCTAACCGGCGCTTGCGCGGTTCCGGAAGGTACAAAATGTCGTCATCTCTCGGGATGTTTGACTTCGATTTGGTTTTCGATGTTACCTTTTTCTCTTTTTGTCTACCCCTTTTGTCTTTCCTGGATTTCGATTTGTGGGACAACTTTTGGCGGCCGTCGTTTTTTGCCATTTTCTCCTCTTCGGAGCCCTCCTGTTCTGGTAGACCTTCTTCTAAACGGGTGAGGAGGACATGACAGTTGAGGCCTTCTTCGTCCGAGCTGGTGGTCCTTCCCCGCAACGGATACGACTTCCTGTCCCGTTTCTTCTCACGCTTCCGGTGTGTTTTTCTGACCGTGCCGGACTTTTTGTGTCTCTTTCTGTCAGTTACTCTCTTGCCCTCATCTTTTCCTTGACTAATGATCTGGCCTATCTTCTTGGTCCTGCCGAATCGCAGCAAGCGCTGAGGCCAGGCCACATCCATATTGTCCCCATTTGGCCCCTGGGAGCTATTGTCCCGTTTCTCGGTGCTGTGGCTCTGCCTGGTAGAACCCTTTTTCCTGGTGTGAGTCATTACATGCTTCCCAACGGGGCCTGAAGAAAGATCACAGCAAGGTGGGTCAATTGCAAGGTTTTTCCTAGTTTTATCTTATCCTCAAGACACGCATATGAAAGTGCATATGAAATATTATCAACCACTGGCTTTTACCCAAATCGCATAAAAAGCGGAAGGGGAAAAAAAGGCATGCTTCCCTTAAATGGGTGTGTGTGTGTGTATCAGTTTGTAAGGTTGGAGACAGTTGTGAGTTCTGTTGAGGTTTAGAGATTAGTGTTTTTCACACTAGCATGCTGGGTGCAAACCTAACCTGGTGGTGACAGCCAATAGCAGTTGCTCCTTAGAGGGACAGTTGCCAATAGAGGTTGCAGATTATTTATTTATTAATGATTGAATCCTATTAAATCATTATTTAATAGGATTGTTAGACCTGTCAAGTTGTTAGATTGATAAAATATTTGATCAAATTATATTTATTGATTATGAACCCTTGCGTTAATTATGGTGCTATTGATAATAATTGAGTGACATTCCATTGGTTGAGCAAATAAGAAGATGCAGTTGAAAACGAATGCAAAAGTACAAAGACATGCCTCCCAAAGCGCTAAAATAAATGTCCTTAAGCGCTTTAAGACCTAAACATAGAGCGAACATGAACTTCAAATAGTCTGTGTCTGTACTGATTCAGCAGATTTTAGGGCAGCCAGAGCGAGTCGGCACATAAATATATCAGCAGGAGAAGAGTGTTACGGACCAACATCCTTCACTTTAAAAAGGCTGGATCTGAAGAGAACGGGGAACAAAAAAATAGTGGCACCTAATCTGCGAAGGCCATGCTCGACTGTTATTGACTGCGGTCCTTGCACAGAAATACACACGGATACAAACAGCACGCAGGCGACCTTAAGGGGGAAAACAAGCTTGACCTTAGATGGAAGACTATACTAGAGCTATGGCTGATATCACACTTAAAGACCCAGCAAGGAACGGAGCCGTATTTATGCAGCATGTCAATTGAATCTGATGCCGCTACATTATATGACAACACAAATGAGACCATTAGCTCGGGATAGGGTCGATTACTGTTAAAATGATGTAATGAAACCTGACGATGCAATTTACTAGATACAGACTAGAAAAGGACAAAGGGGCTGGAAAAGCATAGCCATAATTACAGCTACATTAGCGACTTGCCAAACAGCTGGCTTAGCAAAACTATCGTTATCTCACACTTTTTCTCTAGAAAAGTGAGTTGTTTAAGCTTATGGCTGCTATGGCAAATCCCAATGACTGAGTAAAATACAGTGTATAACACGATGCCAACAAACACAAGATTAAGACAAATCATTGAGAATTGACACTCCCTTATTACAGTTCCACTTATTTAACAAGATTGTCTTACTATTACAATAGCATACACAATTAGTAGCATTAGGTATAGAACCAATATAGTAGGCAAAAAAAAGGGAATCATTTTATGTTAAAATTACTTCATATTCATGGTTATTCCTACATGTAAGACATGATGTATAAGTAATTATGTGCCAAAAACTAATTTCAAACACCGTATGATGGTTTCTCTACAGGGCCATTATAGAAGTTACTCAGCCAGGCCCAAAGTTGTCAGATGTTGGCAGGCAATTTATTGTCCGAGCATTGTTTTGTCATATTTATAGAAACTACATCCCAACAGCAATCGATAAATAAATGCTCTGACAAAAAACAGAAAACAATCTACAGAAAATCTGTAGCTGTGACTGCTGCGGGCCTGTCCAAAGCCTGTCTACTCATTTCATTCAGCCTGAATGAAATGATTGGATGGCCTACCTGTCTATGTACCTACCACGGCTACCTGCGTGCGCACTCCTGCCCCTGCACTCACTGTGCATGACCAGCAACTTCCACAAGGCTAGGCAGACCTATAGCTAAAGCTAGCAAGCTAGTTGCATGTGTTGGGGGTGTGGCTTTGGAGGGAGGCCTGATGGGAGGTGTGGGATTCTTTCCGGTGATTACTTTCAAAATCTAGCTAACTCTACAACTCGCCTACCCTAGCTTTAATAGTGAGAAAAGCCTACATATTCGACTGGGTTAAACAGAAGAAACTGTCTATGAGACCTAAACGATGGGAAGGCTGCAAATTGCAGACCGAAAACTGTTTTGTTTGCATAGATGCAAAAACGTATTGGCTCGCGCTCGTATTTTTTGTCATGTTACATTGTTATACCATTGTGGGAGACCATTTATGTTGGAACGCACCAGAGCCCTACTGGAATCAGTGATCACACTAAAACCGCCCCGTGCCCGTGGACATCAGCAGTGTCCACGTGCAATGCACATCAGCACTCTGACGTGCACATCAGCACTGTGCACGCACACACCAACATACTGCAACTCACACACACACCTCAGCACTGCTGGTGGAAAGAAAATCGTAGGGGAAACACTGTGGCTGCCTGCCTGACTAAGAGGAAGTATTGCAAAGTGTCCTCTCAAACTATAGTGCACATTCACCAAAATAAACCTTCTGGTTCTGCTCTTCAGTTGCCAACCGATCGATGCATGTCATTGAGTTTGGAACTGTAAACTCCACAGCCATGCTAAAATGCACACCTGACGAGGCCTATTTACGATATAAATTAAAGATGTACATATTTAGATCGTTTTAGGACATAGTTAGGTATTGGGTGTCCCAAGGAGGTTAAATGTATTCGCAAGTACGTAAGATCGAGATACATAAATGACGATGAATCAAAGACCCACCACACCCCTCTCTAAATGTTACTGATCATAAAACGACCGTGAATATACCACACGGAGTAGCTGATTTATGGGATCTTAACTTGAGCACACGCCCCGTATATATAGGCTACAATAATACTGTGTAATCGGGTGATGTAGGTTTATGAATAAGATGCAAAACATATTGTACAATACACACCCATGGACAGATTGAATAGAATAATACGACATGCTAATATGTTAATGTTAAGAGTTATATATGGGTTAGGATAAGGATTTGGTAGCATATTTAAATGTTATGAAGAAAATACTTTTTAATAAAAGTAAAAAATGAAATATTTGATTATTTTTAACAATCATATCAATCATTATGTGAAGGAAATTGATATGCCAAAATACTTTTTTAGGATGTATCCCAGATCCATTGTATTCACTTATCCACTGCTTTCTATTTAGAGGTGTAGTCCTACATTTCACTAGGAAAACAAACTAGCACCATTTGTCATCCGCTTTGAGGAGGCAGTACATTCAACATTGAACAAACAATACTTAATCATATGCCTCATATTCATTTTTTTTCTTCTTTGAATAAACATCATGCAATTTTAATACCCAGCATCAAAGCAATGGTTTGAGTTTAACAAACGGGTGGGGCCGCAATGAGACGCTATAAACTTATCTTATCAATAAGTCTAACCCAAAAATCGGACATTTATAAAAGAAAAAAATGAAAACGATTGCATGGGTTCAACGTCTAAATTCAATGAGATGAATGCTTTGTAAGCCTATGAGAGGTCTGTGCAAAGGGGGTTCAAACAGAGAGGGACACTAGTCTATAAACACTAAGTGAGTTTAGGGCAATTAATTGCACATTCGCGGGTCCAAGATCAATGGCCCCACACTTCTTCGCTAATTGGTTAGAGAAATCCTCTTTTTCTAATCGACTAGATGTTGGCTTGGATGATGATGCGGTTTAAAATATCTGATTGTTATTGTGCATCTGAACTGTATTACTTTGAGTAAATGTTGATAACTGTAAGAAGATGACATAGATAATTGAGATGGCCCTACTTATTGGGAACGCAACATAATGACAAACTAAGGCATGAGTTGATATAGCCTACAAACAACACACAAAACAGGCCACAATGAAAAACCAGTAATACATAGAAAACATGAATCATCCCTTATGATTTTTGAAAACGGTAGGCCTATAGCTTCAGGAGTTGCGACTTTTAATCCGGATGAACAATCATTACAACAAGCATACTGATATATACCCAATTACACTTCATCATATAACCACTTAGTAGCCCTATTGCTAAATAGACCACCGTGCAAAGTCAAACCCCTAATATCGGCTTCGGCAAATGAATTTCCCATCAGTGAAATCCAACCCTTTGATCACTTGAACAGCACCTGTGCATTGTAATTAACAGCGTATAGACTTTTCTGCTAAACGTTTCTCGTAAAACTTCCAGGTGAAGACCCAGTGGCGGTAACACATGGAAAGGTAGTCTATTTTGAGTAGATGGAGAGGATTATTTTACATTTTCCACATCTCAGTTGGGTGGCATGCTGCTACAACGCGAGGCGTTGGCTTGTTTAGGGTTTCATCAAGAGAGATAAGTCTACAAGAATCCCAAACAATGTCCAGCCAGACACTTTTACACAGGAACTCCACATGCACATGTTCAGCCTATATACATCTAGCACCCCGGTACGGATAATATACAAGCCCCGTCCGATCGACAGCCCTAGTGAGGACATCGACGGGCGAGGACTACAGTAGGCTATAGGGATGGGATACAGGGCTTCTTGACGTATAGCCTGTCATCTGAAGTAGCCAGCAAACCTCTAAATATGCACACACTCCAGGCAAAACAAGAGCACTCATGACCAGATCGTCAACACAAAAAAAACCATATCCAATCACTTTCCGGAACCGGTGGCTATTTCAACGCCAACCCAGCCAGCCCCAGTCCATCCGCGAGGTAACATGGCACGTAGCAAGCAATCGCTTCTTCTACTGTGTGTGTGTGTGTGTGTGTGTGTGTGTGTGTGTGTGTGTGTGTGTGTGTGTGTGTGTGTGTGTGTGTG
>JAOPJO010000097.1:3983807-4001202 GCA_027123675.1 Molva macrophthalma
GTGTGTGTGTGTGTGTGTGTGTGTGTGTGTGTGTGTGTGTGTGTGTGTGTGTGTGTGTGTGTATGCGTGTATGCGTGCGTGTGTGTGTGTGTGTGTGTGTGTGTGTGTGTGTGTGTAAGCTATGTGTGCGTATGGTGGAAGGGATTCGCCGAGGCGAAAATATAGGTTCCCTTGCACTCTTCAGCGGACGATGTCGGAACACAACTTCAAACAAAAAAACCACCCGCACACAGCCCCCGTATAATCAACGTCGTATTTGAACAATTTTGAAGGTTACAACTCACACTCGCCGACACGCCGAGTCTCCGGAATGAATCGTCGAAATGGGAGCTGGAGTGGTGTTGATGGCAGAGCTCCGTAGTCCTACTGGGGGAGAGAGAGCTGGGGAGTGGAGAACGGTGGCTGCGCGATGTGCTCTCTCCCTCTCCCTCTCTCTCTCTTTCTCTCTCTCTCTCGCTCGCTCTCTCTCTCTTCCTGGTTCGGCTCCACCACCACCACCCGATTTGCAGAAAAACTTAATCTTAACCGATTGCTTTACCGACTAGCCTCGTCGAAACCGCCGTCCTTCCTCCCACGACGAAAAAATACCCAAATGTTTATTCTGAATTAAAAAAAAAAACTAAATTAATCCGCGTCTCTCTATGCGAAGTCGCACCACCTTATAACTTGGACGCTAGATTAATGGGCTACGTGGGTAAAATATGCGATGTTGCACCCCCACACCGTCAGATTCACCCTGTCATTTGTCGTGACCAAACCAACAGTCAACCATCCGACTGTTGCACGCACGTCGGGAGGAATAAACACGGGGAAAGAGGGAGGGAGAAATACACAAACGAGTTAACGTGTGATAAATGCCAGTACAAATGCTTCCCTATAAAAAGTTATGGAAAGACAGACCCATGGCACGATTACAAGATAACAATGTTTTCTATCAAGGAGGCCTAAACATAGGTCCACCAATGTTTTTAAACGTTTATATACGAACAAATTAACCTTCAATATCAGGCTGATTACTTTGTTATTTATAGAAATAGGAACTATGCAATTATGCTTTGCTACAGCTGTTAGGCTTGGTGACAATATTATCATTGTTTTTAAAAGGACAACCTATCTTATTTTAGTCCTTTTTAAATAGTCGTTCTCATAGTCACATCACCCTTTGAGATACGTCTTGCTTTAAGACAGATAGCTGGGAAAACATCAGGGTATCACATGTACAATTGATCGATCAATAATCTTCAGTGGGTGAAATGGTTCTGCCCTTTGTACAGACATGAACATAGCCCCTCATAGGAAATGCATATAATATCCTAGGGGGTGACCGTAACCCAAATATAATATTAACCCTAAGGTATACTTATTTTAAAATGCTATTATGAAATGTCATATTTCTATTTTTGCTAGAATGTATGTCAATGCTATGCTTTGGCCGCATCCAAACACTCCAGCCGATACACAATGGAAGAGGTGGTTAGAGCGAGTCGTTTTATTTTAAGCTTCTGGTTCATACATTTTCAAGAACTACTTGACCTATGAAAAAAAGAAAATGACAGCAATCAATAAAGGTTGTTTGATGCATGCTGAAGCCCCCCCATAGTCCAATATCGGTGCAGAACTCTAAAATAAAATAGGGTTTAAACTATTGTGAACTCAACTAAACACTTAAAAGAGGCCGTCCTCCAAATAGCTACCCCTGATTCTATGACACATTTCAACAGGGTTATAATAAAAGATATTCAAAAATATTTTGCAATTGGACTTAAGAAAGGGATTAAAGAAATAATTAACTTAGAGCCCTGCTTTCTTGGCATGAAAATTCCCTCTGTATCAGTCTTGTCTTAATTAAGAGTGTATGGCATCAATAGTCACACACTTTCACAAGGACAAGAGTTTGTTTACAGAACTCAGCCCAAAGAGAGAATAGAGGAGGGAAAAGGTGAACGACGAGCGGCCATTGATAATTGAATGTTTCACATACGAGACGGCCAAAGCACAAAGCAGCCACTGTCATGGTGCATTTATCCCTGGTTTGGAGAGGGTTGGCCATTCCCGTGGAGTCATACGGAGTTGTTCAATAACAAACACTCACTGCCACTGCTCAGCAAGGATCCAACCCTCTGATTTATGTTTAATCTGTGTGGTTTGAACTTTGGCTTATTCAAAATGGCCAATGGGGGTAAGGTTTCAAGATGAATTTGAAGGAGCTCGTATCTATCCCCTGGTCAGCCAAACTGAATAGATGGAGATGGCTGCTGCTGGTTTATTTTGGAAATTTTGACAATTGCAAATAAAAGAATGACGCCAACACAAAGTCTGAATGTTGCCTTTGGGCAGGCATTGACAGACAATATATAACTGGACTTTCTTTATTTTTCCTTCATCTAACTAGAAATCAACAACATAGTATTTGGAATGGCCATTACACTGTGAGAACCTGTGTGTAATGCATTGGCATGGGCGACCAAGTTACAGTTTTGTATCAAGCACACATGTCCTCCTATTTTGTGAATGAAAAAGGTACATTCTCTAAAATGTGTAGAAAATACATGTTATGAATCCCTGACAATCTGGTGCCACCTTATAGATTACACGTTCACTATAATTATTAGACAAACATGTATCAATTAGTCCCTACAGCCTGGAGTGAAAGGGGATGGTCTTGTGGGGTTAATCAAGAACCTCATGCGCTCACATGAGAAACGTAAAAGTGTCACTGACCACCCAGATGTATGATGGATAGATCCACCTTCCAGCAGGAACGGTCCACTGGGAAGGCTTTGGGAGCTTTAGAACTTATATAAATGTAAATTTTCAGTATTGTGGTCAAAGGCTAAGCTTATGACACGCTTCTGTTTTCTTATACAATATATGGAAATATATATGATCATCTGCATAACTGTCGTGATAAAGTAATAACGCCAGCTGTATATTTTATGGATAGAGAATTGAGATAAATGAGAAATGAGAATAGACATTTGAATTGTACTATACTGTGGAGGAAAAGGTAATGAGTTACTAAGTAGGCAGAGGCTATGCTATTAAACAGGAAAGTTATTTTTAAAAACATGTAATGCAAACCATTTATGACTAACTGCCGGCTTTCTTCTCAGAAATGTCTTAACCATAAGGCTAATAATATAGTGATAAGAAAAGGTGTAAATCCTAACACCTTACCAGCCGTAGTTAGTATTTTATTAACTAGTTCTCATGAAGTGTACCATATAAAACGTTGGATCAAACCAAAGACAAATACCATGGCAGGCTGGACCAGCTGACTCAACAGAAGGAACGGAGTAGAGATTAATGTTCAACTTGAATAACGTGTCGAAAAGCATTCTTCTGCTTGATTCGTTCAGGCTTAAGATAGTGACAGGCAGTCATACACAGAGCCAACAAGTCATTAGCAGGGTGTTAAGTCATCGTCTTAGAGTTGTTGTACATTGTTACAGCATAGCAAATTATGAATATTAATGATACCAGCACTGAATGTTAATAGGAGTATTATTCATAGATCCTTACCCAGACGCTATAGCCCCACCTAACCCTTAACTTAATCTCTCAAGAAAATACTTAGCTATACCTAAACCTTTTTTCAAATTAAACACATAAACCAGATAATTATCTAAACTAATGCTTTAATATTTCCATTCTAACCACCTGCATCTTGTAATTTCAAACTGATGAAGGATAACTTATTTTTGGGACACTTCTTGATTAATATTTCCACGACACAAACCATAAACCTAAATCATGTGTAGTCCTATACATAAACCTAAACATTTCTCACTTTTTAAGTAAACATCACGTCAAAATCGTAACCATAATAATCTTAACCATAACCTCCTCAAATGACCTCCGTCATATGAGGAGGGAGGAGTTTGAGATGGCCAATCGCAGAACCTCTTGTAAAGGCTGAAAGATGAAGCCATGCCTGTGTACTTTAAGAAGCAGCTCTTCAGTTGGCCCCTTGATTTGTTTGCCATCCATCCAAAATTCTAACAACCAAGGAAATACATTCTTTCCACATTAAGTTAGGCTCTCAATAACCACCCGGGCTTCCTCAATTCAAAACAAACGCTCGGCTTTTGATTATCACTTTATGAATTGGTCATAATGTGTAACAACCCGACAGCTTGACGGAGTATGTTAGGGAGGGGTCGTTGCTAGCCTCGACTGACAGGTTGCTCCGGTCTGAAGCTGTTCCTTCAGCTCTCCTCTCCTCTGCATCATGCACACCACCTTTGACCTCCGACAGCTCTTTGCTATTCGCCAATTTTGTCTCAGGAAAAATTCTTCGACAAAGATACCATAGAAGCTACAAAAGCTTCTATGTTTCTACAAAAACTATATGACTATAAAAGGTTATATTTCTACAAAGCTTCCATCACTATGAACCTTTATACTCTACAAAGCTCCTATGGCTCTATAAAGTCTTTTCTTCTACAAATCTTCTGTGGTTCTGCAAACACTAGACAAGTCTATAAAGCCTATTGCTGCAAGCTTCTATGACTCTATGAAGCTTGAAGCTTCTATGACTCTACTGCAGAAAGGCTCTGTTTCTACGTTACTATTACTATTTTGGTCCTTAGCAGACACTTTTAGCCACAGGTGAATGCAGATGCTGAATTCAGAATTCAGCATCTTGCTTGGGGATGCAGATACAGGATACAGGTGTAGACCCTGGATGTTGAGGATCTTTTGGCAGGGGGGGGGGTCTTTCGACAGAGCATCTGTCTCTAGGATGTCTATAGGCTTTGAACTTTGCAGATCGATCGCAGCATCTGTTGACTGGGAGTCAAACACCCTAGCCACTACATAGAAGCTTCCATAAAGCTTCTATACCTCTTTGCTAGGTATATTTCTACAAGGCTTCCAGGCCAGTATAAAGCATATTGTTCTACAATGCCTTTGATCTACAAACACTTAAGCATTATACTAAGCCTACAGTCCTAGTAAAACTTCTAAGATTATATTCTATAAAGCTATAGCTCTATAAATGATGTGTATGCTAGCTATCTAGGCTATGGAGTTTATTACTTTACATTGCAATACATTTCATGTGGCAAAATGCATTCCTATGAACCCCCCTTTCCTTAGTTTTCAAAACGTATAAGGATTTTAATTTTGTTAGTCAATACCTAGTCAGCATTGTGTCTATTTCCCATATTTCTGTCTAGGGTGCTTTTTCTGATCCTTTCAGAAGTAGGTTGACACATTTTCATTTGACAGCTTCATGACTAGGCGGATTATAGTCTCCAAGCCTTCCTACAGATTTTTGGGGATCATGTAACTGACCCACAATGAGTCAAGCTCAAGGACTCCCACACTCGTTCATCCTCACATGGTAGTGTGACGAGTGATCATTTCACAACATTAGATCCATATTTACCTTGACATCCAGACATAATTTTTACTCATATTGAATAGGACTATTAATAGATAGGACATCACACCATTGCTATAATGGTTTGTTGTGAGGTAATTTTTGAGGCATAGGCCTGAAATAAAAAAACGTTATTTCTCATTGAGGCTAAATGGCAAACATACAATGCAAGCAACCATAATCTATGATTTTATCTTTGTTTTATCTCTCTCCCGCTCACACACACACACACACACACACACACACACACACACACACACACACACACACACACACACACACCAAGTTAGGACCCCTCCAACACTGTCACCCAAACTCCGTCGATTATTAATCTTAGTGCTTGTGACTATATGCCACAACCACCATTAACCTTGCCTGAACATATCCATGAACAAAAAACAAGCATCGTTTTCTGCTACTATCCAACCTAAGAGGGCGATGATCACATATCGTAAAGCTAGTATGACCAAGTACCACTCCCTGGGATTCTCCTTCTCATCAAGGCCATTTGCCTTTCGAAATGTCGAGGAGAAACAGCTATAGGCATCAACTTAGCCATACATTCTTTGTTTCCTCCCAAAAAACATCCGAGAACGTATCTCAGTCGCATATATCGTGAGGAATGAAGATACGCAGGCAGCTGCTACTTACCGTGTGTTTCTATGGCTCTATCTCTCTTAATTGGCATAGAGAGAACCGCGGAGGGGCACCTTGCTTTACAAACGGTTGATCTAATCCGACTATTTATCCGATCTATTGAAAGAAAAGAAATGTACCACTGAATCAGTTTCCAACCTAGTGCCCACTTCTCCAGTCAATCGCGTGTACGTCTTCGGCGAGAGGCAATGTCGCCGATCACAGCTTTCGTGCCACTCGCAACACGAGGGATACCCCCAGAAGCGAGCAGCAACTCTCTCGCAATAAGGTGCACTCTCTTCTCGGAAGCGACCAGAGCCTGGTCGTTGGAGCGGTTTCCTTCAGCCTATCCGCACTCCCAACACACAGGGACGGGGGCTGTTTGGCAGTTGAAATGTTAAGTCGGTATACTGGAGATACAGTAGCATGCAGACATCGCTTATCCGTTAGTTGGCATTCATTACGTTGCACGCAGCTTTCTGTTTGCGCCCTCGGCACCACTGAACAACAACTAATATGCGCGAATCACGAGTGCAGTTCTGACACGAGTGTGATCCAAAGCCAAAAGTGTACTTGATCTCTGTGTCGAAATGTTTCCAGAAATCTTTGCAATTACTACCAGCTAGTGTTTCACACAACATAAAAACAACAGGACATCCTCATCTCAATTCGTGTTTTTGAACATGTGATGACAACATGGTGAAACTTTTAAAGTGGTATGTACGTAGGAACAACTCGCGTGGTAGGATGGAACCACTGAACAACGTACGTGGTATCTGGGACGTGGATCTGACATCCACGTGGCCGACGTCTAACCCCGAGGCACCTGCAACTGTCTTTAAAGAAGGAAGAAAGTAAACCTTCAAGCTATCCCCGTTTCCAAATAAAGGAACTATTAATGCGATTATATGCTTTATTTCCACACACAGGTCTACATTGCCCATGTTTATGGTTTTCATTTAAGTACCCACACATATCTACTCTTCAGTTAAAGTTGAATTGGACCAGAACCATCAATGAATCACTGACGAATTCATAGAATTCATGTAGCTCCATGAAAATATACTATCATCATTATCACTATGATCAATATAATATGTCACTACATTGGGCATTAGTCACTCGTCCCAGAATATCACTGTCCCTTGGGTGCTGTGACACGAGGCAGTAGGAGACTGACTACCAGGCCACCACAGCCTGCTTATCGGCAGTGCTACAGTGTGTCTGGGGTGCCCATGTGTCCAAATTAGAGGTGAAGAGAAATGGATAAGTGAATGGCGGTCAGCTGTGTTCTCCTAGATGAATCCTGGCATCATGACGGAACTCACATGTGATTAATCTGCTTAATGTTCAATCGTTACTTTTTTATGTGAGGGTTTATGTGCTGTTCATTTGGTGAGTTAGAAAGGAACGTGTTAGGCTGTACTGTTTTTTAAGGATGGTTTTATGTCCGTATAAACACCGTCCTATAGAAGCTCTGTAGCTTTTAGAATGTGTCCAGAATCATTTTCATTGTACACTGTTAATAACATTAAAAAATATCACATTTCAAGAGCACACTCTTTCACACTCTGTTTACATTTTTCTGCCTCGTGTTGGCTATGGCAAGATTAGTACTTGTCTTGCTTCTATTAGTTTAACAGTTTTATTTAAAAAATAATTTCAATATTTCCTAGTCTGGTACAATTAGGAGTCAAACTTTATTATACACAAGTTCATCTTTACCCCAGTTCAGCCCGTTTACTCAAACAGACACACGTCACCTGCACGCACGTATACCCAAACACACACACACACACACACACACAGATACACAGGGATTCACAATTAAGCTGAATCAGGATGCTGAAGTTAGTTGGCTGGTATTGACTCTGTGTTCCCATCTGCAGACTGGGAGAGCCGAGCAGACAAGATGGGACATGAACTGGTCATTTGTTTACCTCAAGACTATATTACTCTCTCCGTATTTATTGTTTTTTTCCATCAAACAAACCCATATGCACACACACACACAGATTGCAAGTGCAGCTCCATAATCTTTTCTCTTGTGGTGCTTTGCAGCTTAGTTAAACACATGCACTGTTTATATTGTCTCTGTTCATGCTTTTGATATCTAATCCAAAGAATTATAATTACCTAAATAGATGTAGTGATGAATTCTGCTTTTTTTAAATACATTTTTAAACAATCTTTTGTTACAGCAAGCATGGTTTGATATGCAAGATTTGGAAGATGAGATTTTGGATGTGATTTAATGGTTACTGGCAAAGATTACCTCGTTACCTGACCGCTAAATTATTGCTTTAGAAATAGACATATAGACATACAGTAGACAGACAGATAGACATAGATATAGACATACAGTAGACATACAGATATAGACATACAGTAGACCAACATAGATATAGACATACACTAGACAGACTAAGACATACAGTAGACAGACAGATAGACATAAAGACATACAGTAGACAGACAGATAGACATAGATATAGACATACAGTAGACAGACATAGATATAGACATACACTACACAGACAGATAGACAGATATAGACATACAGTAGACCAACATAGATATAAACATACACTAGCCAGACAGACAGATATAGATATACAGTAGTCAAACATAGATATAGACATGCACTAAACAAACTAAGACATACAGTAGACAGACAGATAGACATAGATCAATCAAAATGAATAGAAAACATTGTTGATTCAGGAAAGCATGACTATTTGTGCTCACTGAATTTCAGGGCTGATCAGCCAAACGGTCTGTTCTTCTGCAATACAAACGTAAATGTCTCAAATGTGTTTATGTGTATTAAAATTTCAAGATGTATTTATTGAGAGATTCTGTTGACTTTCGTTAACATTTAAACTCATAATAACTAACCATAATAGTAATTAACTATGATTTGCTTAACTTACTTTCTGTTACACAAAAAATAACCGCTGACAGTGTGTGCGTGGCAGTTGAAACTGCTCATACAGGAACTGAATTGAGTGAGCTCAGAGGCCTTCAAACCAGTGGAACAGGTATCCCTATCTTCACCCAGGCCGTGCGGCTCTAAAGCCATGGAAAGCTCCAAGGTACATGTTTAATGACTCCCAGGCCTCGACTTTTCCAGCATCCTTTGCTTTTTTTTTTCTATTCTTAATGAGCACTGCCATTCGTCAGTCCCCCCACTTCTCCTAACTTTTGATGACTTGACAACAGAAGAGATTCATGTCAGTGGTGCACAGAAGAGGAGGCGAGAGAGAGATAGGGCGAGAGACAAGAGAAGACAAAGAGAAGATCTAGTGCTCTTGTTCATTTCGAGCTTGCATTTCCGATCACGAAAATTAACTAGTGATCCCTGTGCCTACTGCTACTACGACTTAAACAAACATATTTGTTTCTCTTCTTTGCTTGAGCTAAAGAATGTCCAATACAGTAGTTGTACTGGTCAGCATAAGGTTTGTTATTTCATTATTAGGGATTATGGGAAATATGGTTCTCATGTACGTCATTTTTCAGACCAAGTTTTCCCGAATCAAGTCATTTGAAGTGTTCCTTCTTGGCTTGGCAGTGTCTAACCTGGAGGAGCTCTTTGTTGTGGATTTCTATGAAATAATCATGTTAATCGACTCCATTCATCAAACCTTGCTGTGTCAGAGCCTGAAGTTCTTGAATCTGGTCGGGGAGGTCAGCAGCATCCTCTTCACGGTCCTCATTTGTGTCTTCCGTTACCAGAAGCTGAGAGACGCAGAGAAAAGAGGCAACGCTCCAATCTTCCTCGACAGCAGAAAGTCCGCCTGGACCATGAGCGGGCTTTGTATGTTTTTATCCGTAATGCTGGGACTACCTGTCTACTTTGTCAAAATAGACACCCGCGAGGAAGCACACAATGGGACCATCTGTTCTCCGGATTTCTTCCAATGCCATGACAATTTCTGCCCGCCCCTCAACCGCTTTTACAAGTACCTGTTCCTTGGGGCGTGTAACCTGCTGCCTCTGATAGTGGTGACGGTCTCCAGCAGCCTCATCATTAAGGTTCTGCTGGGCCAGAAGAGGACTGTCGTGCCGGCTTTGGGTGTGGGCCCCTCTGGACCACCAGGCAGGAAGAGCAAAGGTCCCAGGCTGCAGCGTAGCACTGTGGCCATTCTGACAGCCATGGGGGTGTTCCAGATCGACTGGACTTTGTACCTGGTGTTTCACCTGGCTTTCAGCCCAATCAACGTTCCACTTTGGGCTGACATAGAGTTCTTCATAACAACGTCCTACACGACGCTAAGTCCATATGTGTATGGGATAGGGTACGACCTGTTCTCTTTCAGGAGTTTAATAAAGAGGTAATAGCTTCTTTTGTCTTTTCTCAGACTGCATTGAGAAGTACATTAAGTCGGTTGGTGACCTTACTGAATGTGATCAAGCAGAAATAATTATTGAACAAGTGGATTGTTATTATTCTTAACAGTATAATTTACAGGGAACCTAGTACTACAACACATCATCATATCTTAAAATCCTAATTTCATCTAACAAAATATGTTGGTCATATATGTGAGTGGGCATTTATATGTGAAACGCTATCCCAATGATCACAATATAAATGATTGATCATATTTGTATCCTTGCAGGAGAAAAAGATATATATGCACCTAACCCTGTTGGTAATCATTAATGAGCATTGTTATTAAAGTAAGTAAGGTTTTTGGTAGGTTGTAAGTTATAATGCTATCTTAAATGTTCATATTGCAGAAGTCAGAAGAGAAAATATTTGATATATTGTCGACCGATAAAATGCCTATGAACCGAGGTGGGCATTTCTTAAGCACAAAGATGCTTTCATAAAAATCCAGTGTGAAAACACCAACAAATCGCACATTCCTCTCTTCTCAAAACAATGGCCAGCATCTTGAAATAAAGACACATACAGAACAGTTTTCTGCCTGGCTTTTACAACACAAAACTTTGTATATAAAAAGGGACCTAAGAAAAGTGCACTCATGAAATTAGTAATCCTATTTACTAACTCTGGCTAACTAAGTAGTGTAAGTAACTAACAATATTACAATCTATCCAGAGTCGTTTGCTTGCTGTGTTATTATGTATACTCTTATGAGTTTAGTTTTCAATTTGCTGCTAATGGTTCACATTTTGATAAAGATAGTCAGAGATGTATAATTAACTTTCCCTTTGGTTTAAATATAAAGAATTCTATCTATTTAGACAGCTTTTCATGTTAGATTTGTCTATTATATTGGACATTAAACCCTTATCTTCAACAGGGCAGCTGCATGATTATATTTAATCTGATAGATTTAAACTGTGGGCAACAGACTGCTACTCTGCATGTATTGGACTATTAAAAGTGGTAGGCTAAAGCTTTTTTTTTTTTTTTTTAAATACGACTTCAAACCCATTGCAGTCTACTCCCCTCTCCTACTCCTGAGCTGTTCCTGCAAACTCGGAGACGACCGAAATGCCACTCATGGCAGACGTTCCACGTGTGTATGTGTCGAAATACTGCAATAACCGTCCAAATCGTGCGTGGTTATGCTCAAAGTGATTATATAGTTGGACCTCAATCAGTTTGTAATATCCCACGCATACAAACAATCGCCCGTTTTTTTTAAATAATCCACCTACGTGCTATATAGACCTGACAACAACATCGGTCAATGTCGACGATTGCAAATAGTTGTGCAGTCTACAAATATGTGGATTTCTAATTGTGTCCGTGGTGTTATCCCAATCTAAATCCAACATGGGTTTACAACTCACGCCATGGCCGAGCTCTGCACGTGGATAAGGGTGAGTCAACATTCATCTTTGTCCCTGATCACTTCCTACCTCGTCGGTGGCTTGCGACGAGACGTGTTATTGACTTCATTAAAAAATGTTTTTTTTGCGTTACGGTATGTGTGTTTCGCTGCCTTTGCTCGACGGTTAGTGGGTTTAAATAATTTTAATCGTTGTTTGATAGTTGTTTCGATCCAGCCTATCAGCAATAGATAGGCATGCCTGCCTGCCTGTCTGCTCCACGGAGAGCACACCAGCAGACACCGCCAGCCGTATGAAGATACGGTTTTCTACAACAAATATCGTCGTTACGAAAAGTAAAACGCAAAATATATGTACGCGTGATATTTCACGACACGACACGTGCTTACTTATTTACTCTTTTCCACATTCCACGAGAGCAAAGTGTGAAATAAACAACGAAGTACACACAATACACAACTAATGGTTTAGAGGGGACAGGAAGGGCCATTTTGTCGGACGACCCTGTCGAGATGTTTACCACGTAATAAAGGTGGGCCGGAGTGTAGGCCTACTCGTGAAATTATTCAATACCACGTGAATTTAGCGTTGTCTCGCAAAGTAAAGTCAACAGTTTACGGACATTGGCGCTACAGCCTAAAACCCGTTCATGTAGATATAATGTTAACATTCTGGTATGAGCTATTAACTCATAAACTGGTGTTGGTTCATTGTACACAGCATATAAATATATATATATATACATGTCAATTATGCTGGACAAGAAGGGCGTCTTCGTTGGTCCCAGTCATGCTAGTAGGCCTCAAGCCTACGTAGTTTACGTTTAAGGGAATAAGGCAAAGCCAAGTTGTTTACTGCTGTTTAAATAGCTTAAAACAATTGCAATACATCTAAATAAAGCGTTTATAAAGCCAGTAGTTTCCTGGTTGTTTTAGATATAGATAACACCCAATGTCAAGTATCTATGTGTCTGGTGAAGGGACAATACAGTGACTGTCGCCTGGTGTTTAAAAGTAGAGACCTAATAAGGAGCAGTGATGTGATACAGTACATCAATATCAATATCGATGGGCCTATCATGGTATGGATAGGTGTTCGTCGAGTCAAACTGGTGCCATAAGCCCAAGTCACGTGCATTTTCCCGTTTTATTTTATGGTCTGCAAAGTATAACTTTTTCACGTGTTTCGCTGTGAGATGGAATGTCTTCAGCGATATGAATGTCGTGTCCCTTGCACCATAAAACTGACCGGTAAATCTCCAGTGGGAGCCTGCGCATTGGCTGCCATCGGAGTCTACCGCCATGGTGGATGTGTTACGTCACAGCCCGAGAGCACGGATGTATGTGTGAGTGTGTGTGTGAGTGTGTGTGTGTGTGTGTGTGCTTCAGATGGGTGAGAATGTTGATGATCGAAAGGTGGAAGAAGTAAGGAAACGGACTAGCGAAGATTCAAAGTCGAGGAGGAGAACTCAAGACTCCGACACGACCGTAATGTAGAAAGAATGCGCGACGCGTTTCGTCTTCGCGCGGACTTGCTCAAAGTGTTATCTACCGGTAGGTTCTGAGCTCGTGGTGGCGTGGTGTAAAAAAAAAATCCTCGGGATGCACTCCCGCTTTCCTCGCGCTGGCCCGGGAATCACGCGCCATTGAGGAGTGATACTGTGCATGCGCCTTGGTCGCTCGCTCGCTTGGTCGATAAGAACAGCGGCGTGGCGTCGGCCTCCATTTGCGAATTTGTGTTTAGGCTCGAAGAATCCACCAAGGCCTGTGGACTCACTCGACGGCACGCAACAGTTGGAATTTGCTGTAATTATATTAGTCGTCGGAAGACCAGCAGCGCATATATACAAGCCATTGAAAGGTAGGTGTTGTTGAAACACCCCAACTTTTTAAACTTGTCAGGCCTTTGAAGAGAGGGGCCCTTCTGTGTGTGTGTGTGTGTGAGTGTGTGTTTCTCGGAGAAGATGTGCTTGTTTAACAACTTGAATTCCCGGCGAGGCATTGTTTTTTTTTCCAGAGCAAAGTTGCTAAACAGGGTGGAATAGAACACGTCGTTGTATTGCATAGCCCAGTACCCCCGAAGCACGGATAAAAAAAAGTCAAGTTAACACCTTTTTAGTCGGTTCGGTTTCGTGTGACACAATACAGCAGGACGATGGCAACACAAGGAGCATGTCAGTCTGGACGGCGTAGGCGAGTTGCTTTGATCACATGCAATATGGCAACTGTAACTAGTAGGCCTACTAATTGTTGCAGTTCGCGTGTTATTGTTACAATATGGGCGTTTTTTTTTATGCACGACCTTGAATATGAACTATGTGTTAGTTTTTGTTTGTAATCATTTGTGATTATGTTATGGATTCGTATTGTTTTGGGATGTGGTTCAGTGACGTTAATTGTAATGGTGCAAGGACCACATAGCCAAGTTGGTTCAAGGGTTATTAGTGAAGAGCTGACCTAATGGTCGGTGAATGTGAATTTAATAATTATCATGAAAGCATATCGCCCCTTTATTGTACCAGTCTGTTATGTTTGGTGTTCACGTTGTAAATATTGTTTAATTATGAATACATACATGCATTGAATACTTTCCAAATTAATGTGTATCAGGTCAATTGTGTGTTTGAATGTGTCTTCTGACACATACCAACCCATATATTAAGCTATAGCAATGAACAGATTCAACAGCCAAGCAAAATTGGTTTCATATATATACACGCACTATAACAGGACAAAAACTTTAACCCCTCATTTCTTATGATACATGTCAGAAAACACATTTCAGTCTTTAACCCAAATACTATTTTTACTGTTCCAGTAAGACAACTCATTGGTTATAGAGTAACGCTCAACATTTTGTACAATGGGATACATTTTGACTCCCAAGTGGCAAAATCTCACAAGAGCATTGGCTACATTTCTCATGGAAGAATCAGTAGTCAAGCATTGTTATGATTGCCTGTCAATTTCACAAGATGGCAGTTAATTTAAGCTGGTCTGTCGACGTTGTGTCAATCATCATTTACAAAGTGGGTTTAACTTTTGTATAATATTAAACCATGTAAGAACGGAGACCCAAAACAACTTCAGCACAAATCCTTGGATAGTACCCATGTATGACATTTAATTTAAACTAGGTATTGTAAAGGCTTTAAATATAGAGCATAAAGAACATGCTACAACTAGTTTCAAAACAATGGGTTCTATAAATGTATATAACATTGTTACCCTTTAGAAAGAACTGTACTTACATATATTTTGCGTGAAATTGCAGGTGTGTGATAATGCATATATTTTAGTTTAAATAAATCCTTTATTTTCTCTCCCCCCTCATCCCCAACAGATGTTAGATAAAGTTAAACTGCTGTAGTGGACATCCAGGCACAACTGTTACCCCTGAAGCCCCAGCTGTGGACAGTTGACCCTGCACCTCTGTTCATGATGGACCTGCAGTGTGCCGTGTCAGTCCAAGAGGGTGACGACAGCAAAGACCCAGCTGTCACCCTCATTGCACCCTCTCTACCTGGGCTGCTTATTTTAAAACCCTGCCTCTTTAACTCAGGACTCGTGGAGAGCCATGCTGTATCTATGACCAACACAGACTCTATGCCAACACTTCCTTCCTCGCCTGCTGAGGCATGCCTTGCCAAGCTAGCTATAACCTCACCTACCACCACCACCTCCACCTCCACCACTGATGGCACCGTCATGGACAAAAGCCCTACTACCTCAGACATTGCCTCGGCTTCGGACTCCCTCGCAAGCACCGGGACAAGCTTGGCCGAAACAACAACAACAACAACAACAACAATAGCGGCAGCAGTAGGATCTTCGCCGCCTTCCTCCATCGGGGTTTTAAGCGCCGACCCGTTTCAAAAGGGCAACTCTCCCGCTATGCTGAATTTCAAGGGCATCAGCGTCACTCTGGAGAACAACAGCGTTTGGAAGCAGTTCCACTCCTACGGAACCGAGATGATCCTCACCAAGAGCGGGCGACGCATGTTCCCGTACTGCCGGTACCGCCTTTCGGGCCTCAGCCCCACCCAGCGCTACAGCCTGGTGCTGTCCATCGTCCCCGCTGACCAGCACAAGTACCGCTGGAACACCAAAAAGTGGGAGGTGATTGGCGCAGCGGAGTACCAGGCGCAGGGTCTGATCCGTGCGTTCCCCCACCAGAATTCTCCCTGCTTGGGATCGGAGTGGATGAACACCCTGGTGTCCTTCTACAAGCTGAAGCTGACCAATAACATGAGTGACCAGGAGGGGCACATGATACTGCACTCCATGCACCGCTACATTCCCAGGCTACATGTTATACCGGTCTTGGATGGGGACGGACCCACACCGGACCAGCCCGTGATTAAGGGGCCTGAGAGCATGACGTTTACCTTTCCACAGACGGAGTTTGTTACTGTGACCACGTATCAAAACCCCTGGATCATCCAATTAAAAATTAATCACAATCCGTTCGCCAAGGGCTTCAGGGAGGAGGGCATCCATCCCCGTCTATGCAAGCCAAAGTTAGGGGACTCTCAGGGGACAAAAGATGCCCAATCGCCAGTCACAAACCCTGCTGACGACAGCGGCTCCATGGAAATCAGCAGTGAGAAGACAGCCATAGCCTGGTGAGTTTTGGTTTCACATTTATGTGTGAGGAAACAGTGTGGTTGGTGTTGTTGTTACTCCACTTTCACTGTTCAGACCAAAGAAACGTGTTAAATATTACACAACGAAACTGTCGAAACAAATATGAAAAACATATGATGCACGACAACTACTACATATTACATGTACAGTAATCTCTATAAACGGATATCTGCTTATGAATGCAGAATCCGCATTTAGGACAGGACAGGATTTTGGTATCATAAGTCTCCTGGTTTCCATTTGTAGTCCTTGTGTAGGGATTGCATGTACAGTGACCAAGCCTGTATTACACATTTTGAGACGGAAGGAGGGCTTGTTATACTCTGCTTTTTACACGTTTTTTTTTATGTTTAATGCATACATTTTCGTCACAAGGTGTTTTATGATGCAGGCTCTTGTGGCCCATTATGCAGCTCTCGTAAAGCTACAATGGAACCATTTATATGTTATTTGCGGTTCAAAAAACGGTTGTGTTGAAAGCTATCCTCGCTAACAATTTAGCATTCACTGCTCCATTATTTGTAAAAAAAATCATTAGTTTAGAGACTCTTTTAATATGTATCCCCAGCTAAACTGGCTAATCGACTCAGCATTCATTACTATAGTATTATTTGTTAGAAGCATTAGCATGGATATTAAACAACGCCGTACCAACACTTCTGGCAGTGGAGGGCAGACCTGTAGATAATAAGGAAAAGAGGGGGTTGATAAAGTGAGGACTGTGGGCATAGCGGCATTGCAGATTGAAACTGTGTCTACCTGATGTTTTGTAAGATCCCTTGTTGTAAAGGCTTTGTTTCACATTGAGCAACAAGCGGGCGGGGGTTACCGTCTATTTGACAAACGGTGAATTTGTCGAACATTAAATATAGACTACATTGTTCCCTCCACTGTAACCCACGGTGACGGGTCCCGACGTGAGCGACTCATTTCCCGCCCCGCGCGCCGGGGGGCC
>JAOPJO010000097.1:4010896-4021024 GCA_027123675.1 Molva macrophthalma
GTGCTGACAGACTTTATTACCTCTCCGTCTCATTTTATCTGGTCAAGTAACTAGACAGACTGTTTTTCCCAACACTACATACGGTCTAAACCATTGGTCTTACTCCAGGGGACTTTACAAACTGAAACTAATAACAGGTAAGTCATGACCTTTCATGTTAGAGGTGGATACACAAGCTCCCATACTACAATTCATTAAAATAGAAAACTATAAACTTAAACTATATTTGTCTCAAAGCAAACGCATAGTTATCGCCAAATAAACACATTAGGCAGCACACAAAAGTTGTAGGTTCACCCCTCCAACTGCGATCCACATGGACTATTCCCGGTGGTGTCCCCAACTCTAGACATGGAACGGTTGGGCGTCTTTTTTGCGTTGAAGGCCGTTGTTATTTCCCTCATCTCTCTGGTTTGGATTATTCTGTGTTTCCATAGTTTTGGAAAGCGATGGCGGACAAACCCAGCCCTCTCCCGCCCCCCGTCCCGTCCAGAGCTTTACGTCCGGTCGGCTCAGCCCAGCGGCGCCCGCCTGCACCACCTCCTTCTCCTCGCCCGTATCCATCACCGTGTCCCGTTCCCTCAAAGAGCCCAGCTTCCTGGCCGAGAGGGGCACCTACTCCTTCAGGATCTGCCCCCCCGCGGCCAACCAGGGCCCCGCGGGCTCCGGCGGCAACGCCCGGCATCCGGCCGGAGTCACCCTCCCCGGTGGCTTCACCCTCATCCAGCTTCCCAAACACGGAGCCAACGGAGCTCTCGCGCTGCCGTTGGATCTCGACAGGTTTCCGTCCGCCGTACACCACGGGGAAGCCCCGGTGAAAATAGAGGTTTCCTCCCCTCCCGCTGCCCCCGGAAGCGGCGTAGACGTTGAGGATCACGCCTCCACTGAGGACCAATCAGGCGCCAGTGTGCTTGAGGCCGGCTCCTCCCCCAAGCTCACGTGCGACGAGAAGATGCAGTCTGGTGACAGCGATGATTCCCTGAGGAACAAACCGAAGACCCGGCCAGAGTCCGACCCGGACAGACCGCCAGAAGGCGACACGTCGGAGGAGGGTTCCTCCGACTCCGACAGGGAGGAAGTTGGAGATTTGAGCGTAAGAAAATGATGTTCCCGATTTTGTTCGTTGGAATCTTTCGCATCTCTAGGGCCCTAATCTCGTGGAGAATACGGATGTAGTTGTTTCAACGCATTGAGTCCAATACCACCGATACATGAAGAGAAAATCCTTGAGAATCTTGTTTGAAATTGTAGCTTCTTTACAACTTTCCTGAAACCCAGTAGACCTGTAACTGGTTAACAAAGTGTCTGCTTAGGTCACATCATATTATAAATGCTCCGATTTTTTTAAGTCGCTAATTGTAATTTGCTAAGCATGAAATATGTAAAAAAAATATAACTTAACCTGGAACTCTGTGCTAATTTCTCCAGGATGAAGATGGTTTGGTGGATATAGAGATGATGGAAGATGCGTCGGTGGATGTGGAGACACTGGAAGATATGACAAAGACCATCGAACAACTGAGGAAGTCAGTCAGCACGCTGTCCCGTAGTATATGGTAAAAAGTGTGATTGAGTGTGTGTGTTTGTGTGTGAGCTGTAGTGCATGGGACAACGAGAGCTGTGTGATGACAAACGTTAACATTTTACTTGGTTGTACTGTGTATTTTCTTCTTCTTCTAGGGATTCTAGCGAGGAATCGGGGTCCTCAATGGAAACGAAATCAAAGGTAGAGGCGTTTTTCCATCCATGGTGGTTGCTCTTATCTAGTTCACTTCCTACATTTTAGAGCCTAAAATATCTTGTGTTGCCTTTTATGGATCTTTCATACCACCAAAAGGTCAATATATCTCAACTGGGATTTATCATATCAAGTAATGAACTAGTATACTTATCATGGCAAGATAAACCAAATACATGGGACCATAATACATGTGGAATTCATCATAATGTGTCTTATCGCCTGCTTTTATTCCTACTGCTGGGCTGGGCTTGTATCTAGTGGATGCTGGAGAGCTAGCACTGCTGTGCTTGAGTTGGTACTAGCTACTTTCTTTGTCAATGGAACGGTTTGGTTTATCCCCCCTCGCCAGCCTCCGAACGCTGCCTTCATACTCTGATGTCAAAGTGACTGGAAAGCATTAACACCCGTAATTCTAGCCGTCCGTCCGTGATCTGATCAGCCCACAAGCTCTTTGGGCGCAGCGTGAACAGGCTATCATATCACTCGCCTCCACTAGCGGTTGCCTTCACCGATTATCATTTACAAACGGCCCTAAGGCAGCTCATTCAGCGTCCCCGGAGCTCGCACAGTGTGTCTCGTCTAATCATGTCACCACGCCGTCCTCTTCCCCCAGCAGACCCAGCCCCCGTGTGTGGAGGAGGAGGAGGAGGAGGAGGAGGAGAACGAAGAGGAGGAGCAGGACGTGGCAACGGGCCAGAGGAGGAGGCAACACAAGGTGCTGGAGAGGCTGCGGCGTATGGAGCAGCGCGACCTGTTCATCAAGCTCCAGACCATCCTCCGCACGGACCCCAAAGCACCCAAGCTCCGCCTCCTTTCGCAGGTATGCCAATAAATAGGGGTGAAAAAAAGATTGATTCACGTAAGAATCGCGATTCTTATCTTCTATGATTCAGAGTCGATTCACAACTTCCCCAAAACCTTTTTTTTAATTATTTAATTGTTTTATTTTTATATATACATTTATTTTTATTTTTTGTCTTGGGTTTTCCTTTGTGTGTTTACATTATTGATTTCAGTTGATGTTACTTTCTCAAATAGAAAAACGACATGATCTTATACACCCTTTACTCTGCTTTCATGGCATAATTTGCCACACTGCCTTACTTGGCGCACAGCGGACTGGAGAAGATCCTAAACTTAGCAAACCTATGCACTGAATCAATTTCGAATCGGGAATCGTTTTAATCGTTTAATGATTGATGGTATTGGGGGATAGGCGTAGTCGGTTTTGTGTTCGACTCTCAACGGAAAAGGTATTGTGTTCGAACCCCCAATGTCGGCCTACCTGGAGGTTTTGATGACCAAGATGCCTCTAAATTCACTGGAAGTCTCTTTGGATGTCTGCTTACTGACTTACTGAACTTCAGTGGTTAAAGCTGCACTAATATGTTTTGCAATGCTAGATAATATGATAAGAGTATGTCCTACTTTGTGTGTTCCAGGCTCAAAGTGAAATCAAAACCCTTGTGGAGACCTCCAAGTCTCTAGAAAAGCAGAAGAAGAAGCTGTGTGAGATGCAAAAGCTCTATGTCAGGAGGATTTCCTGTTTGGCTGGTATGAAAGTTTAGTCTTGAATCAGCAGGATAATGAAGTGGATAAAAAGTTTTTAGGAGGATCATGTCTGCTAATTACGGTGTGAGGATTTGTTATTTAAGAAAACAAACAAATGAAAACACCAATAATGAAAGATGGTATCTCCCCTCAACAGGAAAGCCAGAAGACCTCATCAGACGCAAGCTCAAAGAGGTCTACGAACGTAAGCAACTGCTCAACGGTCAAAAGAAGAGCTCTTTCACTCTTAACAAAGCGCCTCAGCTTACCGTGCGAGGCACGGCCCCGCCCCTTATGAAGCCTCAAGCGCCCCCTGCGGCCCCGACTCCCGCTCTTTCGTTCACCCCTCCCCAGCGCCCCACGGCCCCGGTACCCATCACTCCAGCCCCGTCCGTGCCAACCCCGGCCAGAGTTAGCCCGCCTCGCTCACAATATAAGGACCGGCCTCGAGGGCCCGAGCAAAGGCCCAGGGACCGAGTCACCGACCGTTCGCCCGAGATCACCACCAGCGCCCAAGCCCCTGAGAAGAAGCCCCAAGAGAAACCCCCCACGACGGGTACATCCACAGGGGGAACGGTGGAGCCAACGCCAGCTGGAGCCCAGGCAATGACTCTTCCGCTAATTCGCACCAAGACGGGCAGGATCATTCTCCCTTCCTCTCTGAAACCACGTGAGTTTTTATCCCGCCACGCAGTTTCATCGTAACTTATTTGCTGCCGATGACTTAATCATTGTTTGCTTTGTCTCCTGACAGTTGGGCAGGGATTTTACACAATCACAATCATGGAACCAGACAAGGAGAAAGCGGGTAATGTAGAGCCGGGGGAGGTCATCCTACCGGCCCATTCTGACCCCAACTCGTCCACGGACCAAGCTGGAGAAGAAGAACCCAACTCGTCCTCTCCCGTGGGGGACGACACCGCCGCGTCGCCGAGGCCCGTCTCGATGGTGCCCAGCAAATCGATGTCCCCCCTGGTGGAGATCGCCCGGCTGAACAAATCCATCAGTTCACCGTCGGCCAGCAAGTCGCTGCTGCTGCGGAACGACGGTGTAAGCGAGAACAATGGTACCTCCCGCTTGAGCTTCAGCCCCTGCAGCCTCATGTACATCCCGGTAGTGCAGGACCCCGCCAAGGCAGAACCCATCCAGGACAGCCCGGGACCTGGGGAGCCCAGTCCCACTGTACCACGCCGTGGCCGGGGTAGACCTCGGAAGCATCCCCTGGTTACACCGGCCCATCAGAATACGGATGACGCAGTCTTGGATGAGTCCATGGAGAGCCCGGCAGCAGGAGATGGGGGAACTCCAGACAAAACGGAAGAAGCCGGGGAGAGCCCGGTTCTGGTCAAGAGGGGTAGAGGTCGGCCTCCGAAGAAGCGCCCCTTCGAGGGCAATAACCGGGTCGGCGTCAGTCCCCCGGCGAAGGCAACGGAGGGCACGCCAAGTAGCCAGGGGCGGAGCAGACCCGCGAGGGACGCGTGGAAGAGTCCAGACGAAGCCAGGGCAACACGGACGGTCTGTAGCCCGGATATGGACCAGGAGGGTGGGACAGGCAGCGGCAAGCGGCCCCTTACCCGCGGGGCTCTCGGGAAGGACTTCCCCAGTGCCAAGCGGAGGTCTTGGATAGACGTGGAGAAGGAACTTGGACTGGATTAGCCTGATTTAAATGTTGTTGTTTGTTTGTTTTTGGTACGGTGTCTATGCAAGCGGACCGACATGATGCCCGTGAGGTGGTGCTTCCTGTGCCGCTGAAACCGCACCCCTTTTCCAGACTCCCAACGCTCTCATTACCCAGCATGCAGCTGAGTACTTCCGTCGACTCGGATCATAGACGACATTGAAGACGTGATGGAAACACTTCCAAGATGTGCCTGTTGGTGATCCAAGGGACCTGGTACTGTTTTCATGCGGGTATCAAACGTCGATGCTGTTCATCCCATGCAGTGCGAACATTTGATGTTTTGCTTTCAGACACTGGATTCAGTAACGTGTTGGTAAAGTAATGTGTTACAGAAACGTATAGTCCCATATTGGGGTACAAAAAAACACTGGTTTCTCCCCATCTATCAAAGATGAATCTACAGCTAGTTTCCTTATTCCTCAACGAACACACTCATGAAGAAAATGTTGTTCCCGCTTGATATTTTGGTTGTCATTGTGTTATCATTGCATTGTCTTGCTAGAGGGAAACTTAATCCGTTATATTAGTTACAGTAAGGCCTTAAGGTGGTTTAAGGTCAAGGACTGTCTTAAAAATGTCTTGGACGGTACTTGCACACCACTAAACTGTCAAATACGAGCAGACTTTGTATTGCCCTTTGTTTTGTTTTTTAACAGCATCTTGTAATTGTGTGAGGCTTCGGTTTAGTGGGGGGGGGGAGCATTATTCCTCTGTATGGTTTTCGATTTCCCAATCATGATTTTCACAAGTAGCGGCACTTTATTTGATTAGTAGAAGCTATCCGTAATATCTCTTCCTGCTAGGCAGTCCACTGTTTGGTCTCCAACCCCGTAGCCTCTCTTTCCCATGATATTAAGAGTTTTAGGACGTTATAGCTTCAGATAGATGTGTAATGCTTTATTAATAATGTTATATCTTTTGCTGAAGCATAATGTCTGGCAATGCATCCAAATGAACACTGTTCTCAATGTGTGTATCACGAAATATTTGAAAAAGAAACTTTCTTTTCCATTTTAGTGGTTTCATCGTAGATTTTTTTTTTTCTTCCCGTTTTTGAATAATTATTTGTCATGCACTCCAATGTGGTGACAAGATAATGTGGCCTTGGAAATAAATAAAATGAATGTTTATTTTGAATTTCCGCTTAACATGAGGTCTGCGTCAGAGCGTTTGTCAGCGATCCCGGCAGTTGTGTATGGGTAAAAACAAGATGTGTGTAAGCCGATGCACAAAAGTTAAAGTGGCGGTCGCAAACCTATTCAGATTTAGAAACGGGGTCACAGGCCAAAAATGTGGGGAACGACTTCTACTGAACGTGTTCGTATATTTCAAGCCAAAATGCATCAACCGTTTGCAAGTAAAAGTATTCTCAAGCTGTCCTCGAGTGGTTATGTCGTTTAAAGCAGGCATACACTTTCGAATGATTCCAGTCTGTCAGTGTAACAATCGATTTCACATTTGGACTTAACTATGTACATTAGTAGCGTAGACCTTGGCCCCATGCTTCGCCAAGTAGACTACTGCTAGCACGGAAACAAAGCAGTACAGAAGCTTTTCAGGCAACGTCATGATTACGTCACAGCGTCAGAGTCCCAACAGAGCAACAACTGGATGCAAATACGAATAGTAAGCTGCACTAACTATCCACACAATATGTAATCTGGCTGTGTGGTTGAATGCCAGGAGTAAAGGATTGTCTGGTATGGGTTTGGATGTGTGACTAAGTTTGTCATGTCCACCGTATCAGAAACGGCAACAAGGAGGAACAGGTGATTGATCTTGTTACTCTCATAGCAAATAGCTAAGACTTGATAGTACGACCAAAGAAAATCCCATAAATAAAATAACAATGACGAAGTTAAGTTTACGCTTAGCCAGCACCTTCAAATATAAGATCTAGGGTTACTTGATCCCACCATGCAAGTTCCGTTGCAGATATGCCGTTTGCTCTGTTAACAATAACCTTAGCTCTACAATAACTCAGTATTTTGCATATGTTGGTTCTACAGAAAAGTCTCAAAACAATAGTACCGTTTTACTTTTGTAATAACTGGTAGGATAGAAGACCGTCGAAGTAAAACAACCATGCTTTCAAATTCAAGTTGCATTGTTGGTGTGTACAAGAAAAACCTAGTAGCTGGTGTTCAGGGATTCCTCTGCCTCCACTCGAAGCCCCGCCCACAAAATCATGTTATTATTTACTAACAGAAAACGGGTCCATTGGCCCTTTTCCGTGCACGTGCTGGCTTTGTTCGACTCGGTTTGACTCGGCGCGTGTCAGCCCAGTGCGGCTGGGATTTGGGTCTCCATTAAAACGGTGCTACCCACCAGAAGGTGGGTCTTGAACTGATGACGCGCTTATTGAGTTGATGTCAGAACAACAACGCACACACGCACACTTATCGTAGCCTGTCGGGAACTTTGGTTGTTTAAGAACATTTCATTTATATATATTTTTTTTTTCAGACAGACGGAACCCACACAATTATATACGCGATAACTAATTCAGCTTTATGTTCAATATGACACTTTCTTTGCTTCTTAATATAAATAGCTCATTGAAAGCCGATTTCTTTCCGAGTAGTTTACACATTCGACGATGTTTCAAACATTTTCCCGGAGCGCAACACGATGTCCTTGATGTTCGAACCCGTGTTGAATATCCATATCAGTGATGAAATATATTTCACCAGTGTGAAATATTGTCCAATGTCCAGTTTTTAGAAAAATATTTATCTAAAATAAATCTGTGCTTGCCCAAAGACTTATTTTGTTTTGCAAGCGAATATCAACAAACAAATCACAGCGGTACGCTTCTAAACATTCTTTACCCTTTGGAATGAGGCCTCTATAGGAACAAACCTTTTGAAAAACGTCGTTTTTAAAATAAAAACGTATTAATTAATTAAAATATATTGACATATTCATATATTTATATTTATTTATATATTTATTGCCTCATTTATTTATTTCAGGATTTATTTCCTAGCCATATTTATTTATGTATTTAATTTAATATTGCTTCTAATGTCATTCTTCCGCTGTAGCAGTTTCAAGCCCAACATGTCTCCCCATAATGACGAATCATTTCAATATTACGTAATAAACAATGACCAAAACACCCATACCACACACACAATAACAAACATTCCAATGCTCCGATGCTTCCAAAATGGAGGCGGGCATTGTGATGTGACGTCGCGATGTACAAAACAACAGGCCAGTTTAATGTATGACAATATAATAATACATAATACGTTGTTTGGTTGAGCAGTCAGGAATGAGTCGACATGGTTATGATAAGGTATAAAGGGCCTTTTTGGTATCTTTGTTATACATTATTTAGACGGATGTCGTGGCTATTTTCGTCTCAAGGTCTAACGTTACTCCACCAGGTGGAGAAACGCAGCATTCTTGGTAAAGGTCTACCTTCACGGTGGCCCAAAAACAACCACGTAGGACACTGTAAATAGCTTGAAAGCTTATACGTCTAAAATATAAAGTCTATATTCTCATGCGATAATCAAAGATAGCCTGATGGTCCACACGAGTTCCTTTCTCACGTAGGCATAGAATAACTCTTGCAGCAGCAGCCGCTCCCGATAACACCCGTTCAAGATGACGCCCATACTTTATCATCGCATTGTTATCACACACACACACACACACACACACACACACTAATGCAATCATTGATCTAAATAGTGGAGGCGGTGCACGGTTAGTTCACTTGACGAGCATATACACAAAAAGAGATAGTTGTTTATTGTTTTTCTTTCGTCAAAGCCAACGTAAGGTCAGATAAGACTTAAACCAGTGACATCCTTTCAAATGATTAAAAAGATGCGCTAGTCAATTATCTACAAGGGTGTGTTTTATATAAAACAGGCTGGAAGAGTTAAAAGAGTGGGCACCGTGACCGACAGCAGGAATTAAGTTCAGCGTCAAACAAGCCTCATAGGAGGTGTGGTGAATCAACCGGTGCAGCGACTGGATGGATAGTTGTCATACTTCTCAGCATTTCTCCACTTAGTTTCAAACAAAATGCCGGGCGACGGGTCAACCATAAAAAACCGCATCCGAAATTTGCTGCGTTCTCCATCAGTCAAACACAATAATCACAGGAAGAAATGTCTGACCGCGAAGGTAAGCAGTTGTTGAAACCCATAATATAAGATTACACTTGTAAATAATTATATTTATGCGTGTTTTTTCTTCAGATATTGCCTATATAGGCCTAGTATTTATTGTAAATACTACTTAATTTTTTCAAGTATAAAAGTAATCTTTTCCATGAGATTTGATTTGATTTGCTATTATAGCCAGTTACATAAATTGCATATTTTAGGGTCGGCTTAGCTCAGGAGGTGGAGCGGGGTGACTTGTAACCGGAAGGTTGATAGTACGATCCACAGCTCCTCGTAGCTGATTGTCGAGGTGTCCCTGAGCAAGACACCTAACCCTAACTTCTCCTGACGAGCTGGCTGTCGCCTTGCATGGTTGACTCCGCTGTCGGTGTGTGAATGTGTGTATGAACCGTTGTAAGTCGCTTTGGATAAAAGGGTCTGCTAAATGCCCTTAAATGTAAATGTATTGGTAGGCTACTAATACTAGTCTATGTGTAATGTATGCCCCATTAATAACGGTTTGCAATTACTAACCCAATCACCGGGCGAATCAATTACGTTTCTCTCCATTAATGTAACGCAAATCACAGAAGAGAGAGGGTAAATATACATTATTGGAAGAAAAAAACTACCACATGACATTAACATTGTTAGCAACATAGAAATGCATATTTAAAGTAGGCCTACTCTAAAACTCGCCTTTGGGTCTCAGTTGTGGTAATTTCTAGTAATTACAATTGTCATTTTCATCCCCTCTCTCCTCATATTGTCTGAAGAGCCTATATCTATCTCCTGAAGAACAGACAAAAACATAAAACTAAAATGATGATATTTCTCTGTGCGCCCCCTACAGGTGACTCTGGAGAAGGTCCTGGGAATCACAGCGGTGGGAAACAGCGGCCTTGCGTGCGATCCCCACTCTGGCCTTGTAGCCTACCCTGCAGGGTGAGTGTGTGCGTGCATGCGTGCGTGTGTGTGTGTGTGTGTGTGTGTGTGTGTGTGTGTGTGTGTGTGTGTGTGTGTGTGTG
>JAOPJO010000097.1:4178384-4180884 GCA_027123675.1 Molva macrophthalma
CCCCCCCCCCCCCCCCCCCCCCCCCCCCCCCCCCCGCGCGCCCCCGCCCCCCCCAAATTATTAAACCTCTCAGGAAGTGATGGGGGACGGAGAGGATAAGGATATTGCCTTTTTACTATTTGGTCATTTAGCATTTATTATCAAAAGCCTGTTAAGGTGACTTCAGGTGGAGGACATTAAGGAGCAGCTAGTATGTATGTATGCTGTATGGCATCTTGCTCAGGGACGCCTACAGGTTAGGCTGTGGACACTTTGGGAGGCAACCAATGACCTTCCGACTGGGAGACAAACACCCTAGCCACTACCTACTAGCCTACCCGCCTTACTATTTACTATTTGTTCATTTTGGAGATGCTTTTATACAGAGTGTCTTACAGTGCCTTCAGATGCATTTCAGGTTAATCATATATGAACAAGAGAGACTGACGGTATGTGTGTGTGAGAGAGAGCGAGAGAGAGAGAGAGAGCGAGAGAAAGAGAGAGATAATTTACCTAAAGTGACCTGCATTTAGAAACATAGATTGTTATTTTTTTATGAATCAATGTGAATAGTGAATCGGAAGTAGGCATCGCGTAGGCATCGCCCTGTGTGTGTGTGTGTGTGTGTGTGTGATGTTTGGTCTAGTTTATACGGTCTAGTTTATATTGAGACACTGACCAGCAGCCAAATAGCTGGGCCAGCTTTGAAATCTGTTTCACAACACTGTCATTTGCCCATTGCACAAGCACGCACAGGCATAGTCTTAAAATACAACACTCTCTGACCTTCTTCACCAAATGTCCTCATTTTGACGAGCCATCGAGGGAAGGTTCCTTCTAAGAACCAAATTAAGTTTTCTGTGCCTGCACGCAGCCCAGGCCGGTGACATAACGGCTGGTGCATGCTACAACACAGCCCGCTGCAACGGTCGCCCTAATGCATCTACGATCCATCGGCGATGACGCAGCCACAACCGCAACGGTACATGAATGGTGAAATCAACTGCATCAATATGGCGCTTTCTGAAGCCGTGGCCCACTCAAAAGCGCTTTACAATCAGCGCCTTCCATTTATCCATTCATACACACACCGAGTGCAGCAGTCAGCTTGTCGGGGAGCAGTTATTGGTTATTGGGGCGTCTTGCTCAGGGGCACCTCGGCACTAAGCTAGGAGGAGCCTGGGGACGGAACCAGCAACCTTCCGGTTGCCAGACAATCTGCTCTGCCTCCTGAGCCACTGCCGCACATCAGCGCGGTTTCCGAGAGAGAAAACAGGATGCACCGTGGAGTGGAAACTGGCAGGTACTTCCTACTTCCATTCTCTGAACACACACTCTTCTCTGAACACACACAAACACGCACACACACGTCTCTGGATGTTCATTCAAGGGGCCGGGGGATAGCAAGGGAAAGGTGTGTTACAAAACAAGGCCCAATTAGGAGCTCATTTTTAGATCACGTGACCGAACGAGAAGACTGGGTCACCGCCCTGACAGGATCGCTTGCTGAGACTTTTCTTTTCATTTGCAAAGGTTCATACTCACTGCGATATGTGTGTGTGTGTGTGTGTGGTGTTTCAAAGTTCTATGTGTGTGTTTGTTAGTGTGTGTGTGTGTGTGTGTGTGTGTGTGTGTGTGTGTGTGTGTGTGTGTGTGTGTGAGTGTGTGTGTGCATGCAGGGTTGGGTTTGAGTGCCTGTTTGTCAAAATAGAGAGAATGTAAGAGTTAGAGAATCAGAGAGAGAGAAAGAGAGCGAGAGAGATGAAACCACTTTCTTTCTTCAAAAGTAAATCTGTCAGAGAAAAAAAATTGGAAAATAAAAACATCAAGATAAACTAATCATATAGTTACGGCAGAAAGGGCAGTGAATGAAAACTAAACAGAATAGACAAACAGAAATACTTGAAATGGGGCCATTTTGTTCTTATCTACTTCCATTCAGCTTCAATAGGTTGTCATTGTGTGCTGCCTTGCACCGTCATATTATTTTTTGACATTTCAAGATAGTCTGCCAAAATGGGAGAATTGAATCGACATATGGGCAACAGATATTAAACATGCAGAAACAATCATAACTAAATAACTAAAAACTATAAAAACATCAATAAATGCTGTCAGTTTGTCGTAACTTCCGTCCAAATGATAGATTGTCTACAGGATATTTGGAGAAGGGTTAGTGCGTGTGTGTTATTGATGCGACCTTGCCAGGCAGAGAGGTTGCTCATCAAAGTCTGTGATGAGGCAAGCTGTGGCCATTTTCACAGAGAGAGAGAGAGAGGGAGAGAGAGAGAGAGGGAGAGAGGGAGAGAGGGAGAGAGAGAGAGAAAGAGAGAGAGAGAGAGAAATAGAGCAAACAAGTAGAAGAGAGATTCATAGTGAGGAGAGGAAGGGAAGGGAGAAAATTGAAAAACAAATGAAATAACCTCACATACCCCTGTGTCGTACGCTTTTATTTTGATAAATCTCACATCCGTCCCATCTCGCTAGCGTGGTCAGTGATTCGTCCTTGCAGCTAACGATG
>JAOPJO010000097.1:4185884-4188716 GCA_027123675.1 Molva macrophthalma
TCCAGCCAACAGTAGAGTCCTCTCGCGTGCTTCCTCCTCGCGCAGAAGGCTGTGTGTGTGGCGCGCACCGCCCTGTGCTCGTGGTTAACAAACCGCCCCGGGGTGCGCGGCCAGCACCGCGAGCCTCGATCCCGTCAAACAGCGCGTGACGGGGAGGCGCGCCGTGACGCTGATCTCTGTCTCTTCTACCCCCCCTCCCCCCCACCGCCATGTTGGTTTCCACGGCGACAAGGAGGTGAGGAGGAGGTGTAAGGTGAGGAGGAGGTGTTAAGTGAGCAGGAGGTGTTAGGTGAGGAGGTTTTAGGTGAGAAGGTGTTAGGTGACGAGGTGTTAGGTGAGGAGGAGGTGTTAGGTGAGGAGGTGTTAGATGAGGAGGAGGTGTTAGGTGAGGAGGTGTTAGATGAGGAGGAGGTGTTAGGTGAGGAGGTGTTAGGTGAGGAGGTGTTAGATGAGGAGGAGGTGTTAGGTGAGGAGGAGGTGTTAGGTGAGGATGAGGTGTTAGGTGAGGAGGAGGTGTTAGGTGAGGAGGAGGTGTTAGGTAAGGAGGAGGTGAGGAGGAGGTGTTAGGTGAGGAGGAGGTGTTAGGTGAGGAGGAGGTGTTAGGTGAGGAGGAGGTGAGGAGGAGGTGTTAGGTGAGGAGGAGGTGTTAGGTGAGGAGGAGGTGTTAGGTGAGGAGGAGGTAAGGACATGAGGGCTGCGTTCCACTAATCTTGCAGATGTTTATCTCTGCTTGCTGAACTCAGCCCTTCCCGGAGATCAGAGGTATGATAATGAAGAGATCACCGTGGAAACCGGCTGATATCTGAGCAGACTCCCAACACCTCCCTCATGATCTGTCTTCCCCTTTTCCCTCTCACCATCTAATCTCTCTCTCCCCCTTCTCTCACCTCCTCCCCCTCTCAGGCCAGGTGATGCAAACGCACTTTGCATTCGTCTCTCTCTCGGCTACACTCACACACACACACACACACACACACACACACACACACACACACACACACACACACACACACAATCTCCCAGGTCCTCAACAAAACCGGTGGTCTCGGCTCCTTTAAGGCTCCTCCCAAACCCCATCAGCCCACTCTGAGCTCGACCCTCACTCACAACGAAGAGGAGGAAGAGGTACAGAGGGTCAAGGTCACATCCTGTCTGACCACGGCGGACCAACCCACCCAACATCTAGGTCTCGGGTGGAGGAGACCCAACATCTAGGTCTCGGGTGGAGGAGACCCAACATCTAGGTCTCGAGTGGAGGAGACCCAACATCTAGGTCTCGGGTGGAGGAGACCACCGGCAGCACACACGACTTACCGGGGGCCGAGAGCCGGACCTCCTGGGTTCCCGTCCGGAACCGCAGGCAGAGGAACGCCACGGAGAACCACGCAGAAAGACTTAATATAATCTGAACGTATACCTACCACCAGGGGGCGCTGGGAGGTGGGGGGCGTGGTCCTGATCAGAGTGGCTTGGACCCGAGCAGAGGACCTGGACTTCTGTCTCCACCGCGAATTCCGGTGTGTCATCATTCCTGTCGCGTTTATCCCCAGAAAGCCGTCAGACGGCACGTTCCAGGAAAGAATCCACATCCGGAACGCCTGAGGATTAGGAGTGTGAGGTTCTGTTCTGATTAGCTTTGGTTGGCTGCTGAACGACAGCTGGACGGGGTGTGGATCTTTATTATCATCATGACCGTGTCCGCCAGAACGACCAGCATGCATGGCCCAGGCCCACTGGCCGTCTGATGTGAAATAAAACAATGGATGTACTGTTTCACTTTGATCCGGAGAGGGTCCCACACACACCCACACACTCTTACCTGTCTCTGACCTGTCCCAGAGACAGGTCATTAAGGAGCAGGTAGGGGTCAGGGGTCATCTTTCTCTAGAGGGCTACAGGTTAGACTGCGCCCATTGGGGATGGAACCCAGAACCTTTCAGCTGGGAATCAAACCCCCCACTGCCCACTATAACCTAAAGTAAAAAGGCCGTGTGTCCTTTAACACTCACACACACACACACACACACACACACACACACACTCACACACACACACACACACACACACACACACACACACACACACACACACACACCATCCAAAAGTTCCTTTAGAACACAGGTTCTCCTAAATAGTGGAGGAGAGAGCGGGGCTGGAACAAGGTGGGCCCCCAGGACACGAGGCACTCCAGGGCTGATAACAAGCGGTTGTTGTGGTTTCGGTGTGCTGCTCGGGTCGTTCAGGTGTGGGAAGGTCATGGTTGAGGGTCGTCGCAGGCTGAAGCGACACCCGGCTCGTGTTCATAGGACCCAACTTTCCCCCGTCGCTACGGAGTGTCAAATGGCGCCATTACTATTTGGCTACGCAGTCATTCTGCAGTCACTCGTCCCGAGAGACAGTGAGTACAGATACGTGTCATTAAGGAAGGGATAGGGGTTCATTTCTGCGTGGTTCGTCCGAGTCCTTTGCACACGCCGGGCAACAATAACGATATTGCAAACAGTTTTAAATGACTAAGTCTGCGCAGCCTACGCAGTGTCATCACACCTAATGTACACTAGATGGTGATATATCAACCAACACGTCCCATGTGCACAACATCGTTGGATAACCGAAATCAAGTACTCCCAGCTGAAAATGGTTCGAACCATATATGTTTGAACCAGCAGGAAGCCATGGAAGGTGGCAGTGATGCGTTTCTCTCCTCCGACTGCAAGTGAACGCAGCTTCAGTCACAGACGCCATTTTGGGATTTCAAATACAATTTAGGATTAAGAAGAAAGTGAGTGAGCAGCGAGTTTCATGGAGAGAGCAGATTTACAGCTATAGTTT
>JAOPJO010000097.1:4336443-4347853 GCA_027123675.1 Molva macrophthalma
TGTGTGTGTGTGTGTGTGTGTGTGTGTGTGTGTGTGTGTGTGTGTGTGTGTGTGTGTGTGTGTGTGTGTGTGTTGATCCAGAGAGAAGCGGAATAGACCGCCGCTTCTCTCTGGTTTTTCGCACACCGCTCGTCTTTCTTCTGTGAGAACTTCAACTTGACGCAGTTTTAACGGTGTTTTCCCCTCAAATAGGATGACCTTGTGTGTTATTGTGCACTGACAGCGTCCCTGTTAACGAGGTGGACAGTCCAGGGGTGTTTTTGTCGAGGAACAATGGCACCAGAGGAATACAAATGGCACTTTGTTTAGAAATATCCCTATAGCGGGATCTCCTCTCGCTAGCACCGAGTCAATAAAAAGGTATTTATTTGTGTTTGCCTCAAATTTTATTCCGTTTTCTTTAAAATGTCCTAGCTTTTGTCTTCTTTTTTTTGGTACTATTTACGAATAATCACGCAGTAGCGTACCCATAAAAATACAGCAGCATGTTTAATTTTGTTCTTTCATCTGTTTTTAGCCATTTTTCAATTGTCATCTGTGTAAACCATGGAGGCTACTGAAGTCACGTTGGCTGTGAGAGGAGAGACTTTTCCGGGTATGTTGTTTGCTTCTTGCTAAGATATTATTCCACCTACGATTGAATTGTTCCCCTGCGTTGTTTTGCTGCTATTAGACATATGAATCCCCCATGAACGTAAAGACCACTAGTTCTCAACTGGTCTACCCTCAGGACCCACATATGTCAATATTCATTAAGTCACGACCCCAAAAAAAGAATCTATATTTATCAATATTGCAGTAAACAACAATGCCTTCATGTACTGTTAAAAACAAAAAGCAAACTGCTGCTGTAAACTCAATGGAATGGTAAGCCATTGAAACATGAATTAACATTGAAACATTAGTTAATTCATTGGCTTCTTTCTGAAACTTGAAGTTTGATATATGATCTGCGACTCACACAAAATGCCCTCGCATCCCTCTTACGGGTTGCATCCCACTAGTTTAGAATCAATAGTATAGAGAATGGGCTATTTATGATACAAATTGCTTGATGAGGGCTTCCCTGCATTCCCTTTATACCTGAATATCTCGTTTACCGATTGTATCTAAAAAATCTCTACAAATGAACCTGTGTTACTTTGACCTAAGCTCCTTTTGTAATGACAGTTGTTTATACTTCTGACAATATGTTTAGCATTTGCGTTTCATACTGTAAGTTTAAAAGCTAACATGACCTATTTTGATGTTTTTTAGGTGAGGTCATCGCAGTGGTTGGTAGTTGTGAAGCCCTGGGCAGTTGGTGCCATAAAAGAGCAATACCTTTACAGCCTAATGTTGACAATGATGGGTGAGTTACTTGCTTTCTTGATTCATAGAAATTTGCTCATACTATGGCAACAATAGGTTTACTCGACTCTGTAAACGTAAACCTCATTTAATTTTGGTCTGATCTCTTTTGGTATGAAATAATCATGAATTCATATATCTTTTCAGCACTTTGTGGAGTAGGACCATCACTCTGCCTAGGGGACTTGAATTCAAGTATCGATATTTCCAAGGTTTCTTCCTTGAGTCAAAGGTGAGCTAACTGTAATAATGGATTCAATTAATTTTGTGCGTTTTATTGAATCCAATGCAATGGAAACAAGAAATGGTTAAGGCAACAAATAATGATGTAAAAAAGTCCAGAAAAACTAAACTATTTGGTTCATGATCCATGAACCAAATATTTGAATTGAACTGCATTGTTTCGCAGCAGATGTTTATTTTTACTTGATAAAGGACTCAAATAAATAATTGATTATTTAATAATGGAAATTTGATTAATATTCTGTTGATCGACTAATCAGTAATCGACTATCTGTTGCAGCCCTAGTGTGGACTTGGCAGCTGAATGTACAGCATGTATTTTCCTGCTTAGTACATAGTTGATGTACTGGTGCCTAAAGGTGTCTTTGATGTCTGTCCAAATATTGTTGGATCGCTTTTTTATGTTTATGTTTTTATGGCATTGAACCAAGTGTTTTTACAGACGTTGGGAGTTGGCTGGCTGATAGGAACTGTGTTTGTATTGCTTTCCCTGCCCTTTGTGTGTGTGACGTGTTTATCCCTGTTGAACTTGTTTGAGGTCAAAGTCGTGGAAATGGCTGGCCCTGCCAGTTTCCAGCTGACTCTATTAATTACACACGTAAGCCCCTCCCAAGAGCATTCATTAGCAAATCATTGACCATTCATTAGCATATACAAGGCAATCGCTCATTTAATGTTTGGTTTAAACCATAAAAAAACATTTGAGCCATTAAAACAAACACAAACATGGCCGAATAAACAAAGCTTCTTACAATAACGTGAGTGCATACATTGTTAGCATGGTTGGTCCCAGAAGCAATTTAAAACAAAACAAAAACAGGGTCTAGAGGAAATGCTGTTAATATTCTACGTGGAACTTTGGTGCTTGGTTTATAATTTATTCAAATATACCCTGTGACATCATCAATGGAGCTTTCGACACAAAACTTAGTACACTTGTTAAGGGGAATGTCCTACGTGCATACTAACTTCAAGGCCCTCGGACCTTCTGAAGCGGCCTTGTGATGGATACAATGTTTTTATTACCGCATAAGTCAGCCATTTTTGATCCAATCTAAATTCCTTTCAATGTTTTTAACCAGACCCGTCCACAGAGCATGTGTACCAAATTTGGTGTCATTTTGACTGGTTGTTAATTAGAAGAGCATTTTTGTAGTTTTCCCATAACGTTCATTTGACAGAAAATTCTATACCAAGTTTCAGAAATGTTTTTCCATCTGGGGGCGAGGCTGATCGTTTTACTTTGACCGTGAATTACAGCGTCCCCTCAAGGGCAAAATGTTACCAAACTGTAACAATGTCGTTTGCTACACGGCAGGGCACCTAGGTGGCTTTTATTGGGCGCCTCCAAACGAAGGACGCAGGGTGGTGATGTTGAAAGCCGGTTTATTGTAGAAGTTTGTAGACAGTGATGCGTGACCTGGTGCTCCATGTTGCCATGCAGGAGATCTCACTGAGTGTGTGTGGTGATGGCTGGCTTAACCGTTGCACATTGATTGCTGAATGTGCAACAGGTAGGCAGCTTTACCCAGCCCCTGAGTCCAATCAGTCTCACTCGGGCCAGGTGAGGCTGCTTAAACCAGCCATCATCCACACACACCATTTGGAGATCTGCTCTACCAGGGTGCATTTATGTCTGACAAATTTGAAAACTTTAGACCAGTCACAGGCTGAGGTATGGGGCTCAAAAGTAAAAAGAATGCCTAAAACCTTCAATAGCTATCCACAGATAGTCTGTGAATACCTCACAAAGACAAGCGAACAAAGTTTGGCAACCTCCTTGTTCATGACTTTAGCGTGCCACCTGAGAAGTTGAATGAACACCATTGTTTTTTCAAAGGATCCTAAACTGATACCTAGGAAGCTGAAGAGTCACTAAAGCAAGGACACCAGCCATTAGTGTTTGACAACACTCACTGTTTTCCGCCCATGTAATTGCGGAATGTTAAAGGTGTTCCAACTTCCAATACCATGTAACAACTGTACCCAATCTAATCATCTCTTCTTACCCCTTCAGTCCGAAGGCTGCATTGAGACTAAAGTCTATATCTATAGTTGTATTTGAATTGACCACCTGTATTGAATATTGGCGTTGCAGAGTGCAGGGGGGTCCTGCCAAGTGATCGTCAATAAGTGGGAGACTCATCAGCAGCCTCGCACCATGACCCCCACAGGTATAGAAACCCCCGCGAATAAGGTGCACGCGTGGCTTTGGTTTGGTTTTTGGGTAGCGTAGGGAACCCTTTTCTGCACTCCCAATTCCCTTTTCAGAAGCACTATAGTAGGTAGGAGACATCCTTTGTCGCTTACAGGTCAGATCGTAGAAGAGATCAGGAAGTGACTTTCAGCGTAAACCTTTTAGATTTGTGGGGCAAATCAATGTTGTACCTCCAACTCTCCCTCGAAACGGACATAGTTTCCTCCTCGACTTCTGTTCTGTTACTGGTCATCGTGTTATAACCCCCCCCTTCACCTGTAAGCCGACTGAGCTCCTGAGATAGTTCTCGTAAAGCAGGAGGTCAGCCGGGTCTTCTGCTGTTTTTAAAGGCTGGATCCTGAGGAGTCACAGAGGAAACACTGGTGTAAACTGGCCATTGTTAGCTTATATTTGGCCGGTTTTCTAAGACCCCAGGTTACATTTTGACATTGTTTATGTCGAGATTTCAATCAGCCATGGTTATTGTTCACCCCACCCCCTGTCATGAAGTACATGCATTCCGAAATTCCGAAAGCCATTGACATTCTATTGCAAATGAGATATTTGTTTTGTCCAACACAAGTAAGCGCAGATGAACTGCCCTGGCTTGGTAGTTATCTTAAATAGTGTCCACAAACAAACAAATCTGCAAGTTTCGATTCTGTGTTTACACGCCACCGCGCATGCTCACAGACTTGTATACTAAGTTACGCAGTTGGAATTCTGAGTGAATATGGTGGCTGCGTTCTAGGCAGTGTGATCATTCAGAGTTCTGAAGGCAGAGCAACATTTCAATAAGTCGTGAGGGTAAGTGTAAGTAAGTGTAAGTCCTAGAAGTAGACCACTGTCTTCTGTCAACCAAAATTCCAGAATTCTATCTATGCGCCTCAGTCTCTAAGTCTGTAAGCATGCTCAGTGGTGTGTTGACACAGAATCTAAACTTGCAGATTTGTTAATGTGTCTTTGGTGGAAAATTACCTAACCAGGACCGTTCGTATATACTTACTTGTATTGGAAAAAAACAAAGATACAGCTATGGGAGTTGCTGGACACTCATTTGGTATAGAATGGATGTCAATGGCTCGCCAAATTGCCCAATTTCTGAATGAACACACTCCGTGAGATGGGGTGAGTTGAACAAAAATGTTGGTTGATTAATATCTTGACACAAGACATTGTCAACAGTTAACCTGGGGTCTCAACAAACCAGCCAAATCCTTTAGCTTAGGTCTGAAAAAGCTCTGTCAATGTGAAAAAACCCTGAAAACATGTACTGTTCTCCCCTGTCATGGGCTTCTGGCACACCACACAACCAAAGCATTCCTGTGTTTGTGCTTAGTTTTAGCTGTATGACGTTTGCTTGTCAATTTCGTTAAACCACCAGCAATATCTTTTCCCAGTAACTGTAAAACCTTTGTCAAAACATGTTAGTTGCGTATGCATTATGCAACAAGTGTCATTTGCTTGATTTTGAATAGTGTTTGTTTTTTGTTTACCAAAGGTAAGGTTACTTGGTCCCATGCTTATCAAGTGGGTTACATTTACATATTTAAATGTAATCCATCGAAATATGTCAATATCATCGACGTTAGCAGTTGTATATGATCGCTTCTCACTGCCCCTTCCGGTGTCCCCTGCTTGTTTTGTTACAGAGTCTCACATGAATTACGATGATGGCCAATTTGGTACTCACGGTAAGACATGAAGCCAAACCAAACATATATTTATCATAATTGTATTTTTTTTTGTTGTGACATTGTATGCTTGCTTGTAGAGACCCTTTTCACCAAGGCGCCAACAAAGGACTAATGCGGTTGTTCCTCATAAAACGTATTACGGGTCTGCTACATTTATGTACCTTTTTTAAACTCTTTTGAGGATAAGTCTACATGAAAGGAGCAGAAACATTATTAGTGTCATGACACCTGTGTTTTGTCGTACGACATCTTCTCCTATCCATCCTGTACCTCTATGATTGGCTGTGCCCCCTCCCCCGTGATAACGGTCTGTGTCCCTGTCCTCCCCCAGGTGGGGTGGCCTGTGTGGACTCTGGGTGGCTGACGTGCCAGGCGGAGGTCCGTCTGCGTCTCCACCACTCCAGGAGCGCTCCCGTGTCCATCACCAAGAAGAAATTCAAGAAGTCCCGCTTTAGGTAAGAGGCCCCCCAGGGGGCCTGAGCAAAGCCCTGGGTACATAAAGGCATACAAAGGAACAAGAAACAGACCACCGGGGGAAGGGGTGGGGGGGGCCTATTGAAATCAAAACTTTTGTTAAAAATATAAAAACATCCACTGTCAGACAGTTAAAAAAAGATTATATTTCCCTTTTATCATCCTCCTAGGAGAAAGATAAACCTTATTAATCATACATCAGATTTTTTTTATGAAATGTTTTGTTTTTCATTAAAAATGTTGGGCTAACATAATTTCTCCTCCCCAGGATCAAGCTGAATTTGGTGGGCTACGAGGAGGAAGACGAAGAGGAGGAAGAGGTGGTGGAGGAGGACCAGCCGTCCCCTGGCACCATCTCCCTGCACAAGACGAACACCACCACCCTGGAAATCAGCATGATCAGCAGCGACGGCTATAAGTCCCGCCACTCGCAGCCCGACTGTGGCTATCCACTGGAGCCCTCACGGTGGACCGAGTACACCATCAAGACCATGGACCCGGACAACCTGGAACTCACCTTCGAATTCTTCGAGGTGAGGCGGCCCGTAGCTTCCTATTAGCGACTCTGCACTCCAGTTGCCTTTTCCAGAGACTTTTTTTGAAACAGCCACGTTTGTTTGTTTTTTTGTAGTGACTCCAATTTAGATTTTATGCTTTGAATGATCTCGGTCACTTTGAAATAAAAGCGTCTGATAAAGGACGTAACTTGAATGTAAAAATGTGATCTGGGTGGTACAGGATAACTAGCGAGATGCTGAACCCCTACCTGCTCCTTCATGACATGTATCAGAATGAAGTAGCTTTGGATAACACCGTCTGCCAAAGAGTAAATAATAGTTTTCAGGCACACACTAGGGTCGTTTTGGGTTTGAGGGGTCTAAAACTGACTTTTGTTGAATGGCCAAATGAACCCCATGTCAGGTTGTCATAGCTTGAATCCCTCCAGGTCCCTCCCAGCTGTCATGCACTTGATTTCAATAGGTTTTTGGTCCAAATCTCTGTCATTCATCAACTCATTTAGGAGGACCTGGGCGAGCACGTGGTGCAGGGAGACACGCACCCGGGGCACGTGGGCACAGCTTGCCTCCTCTCCTCCTCCTTCGCCGAGAACGGAAAGGACGCCGGCGTGGCCACGCTGCCCATCATGGGCCGCAACTCCAGGCTGACCATCGGGAAGGTCCGAGGTCAGGACTCCGTCTTCTTCTCTATTTCTTTGTGTGGTTTTGTTTTTACTGCAACAAACTTTATTCACAACATTGCATTTGTCCTAATAATGAAATACGCAGGGCAGTGCAAGACGTGAAACGTTAACATGCAACTTTCGATCAAGCCGTGTGGATAAGGCGTGTGTGAGAACACACATTTTTGGTTGTTGAAATTGTAATGTATGTTAGAATTATATTATAACTGATAATCATGCATTTGACTAACTAGTGCATTAGATTCACTTTCTTGGGGCAATTGTACTTGCACACACTTGTGATACTACCCTAATGTACAATCCACTGAAGGAAGAGTAGTGCATTTATTTTCTTTTTTACCCTAAGGATAATTAAAGCGAGCAGTGTGCACCTTTAATTAAAATCGAAAAAGTTTCTTGACCTACATATTCATCCAGTCACATAGTGAAGCAGTGTAAAGCTTAGGCGTGGTCTCTCTGGGCTTCCAGTGGACTACTTGGTGATTCGGCCGATCCGCGGCCTGCACTGCGACATGAATGCATCGTTCACCCGATACTGGAGGAAAAGGAGTGCTCTGGACGTTGGCCACAGGGGAGCAGGGAGCACACAGGCTGCTAAGTAAGATGCTGCTGCAAGCACACAAACACACACACCCACACCCACACCAACACCCACACACTGATTAGTCCCATTAGAAATGTTCATGTCATGACGTGTTATTCACTTATCTGTTGTTGTTGTATTTTAGCTGTTCAATTAAAAATTAAATCTAATAATAATCCATACCACACATTATAATCATAAGGTTTTCTGGGCTTAAAGGTGCTTGCACACTCCCAAACAACCACCATCCATAAACAAACAGGGAGGTGGGGCGGCTCATTGTGTCGTACCCATGGGTGGCATACTTCCGCCACCATGCTAAAGTTGGGTGTGGCGTTTATTGGGGCAGTGTGCAGGCACCTTTTAAACTTTTATTGTTGAATTGTCTTTTATTGTCTTTTATTGGTTATTGTTATTGTTGAAATTGTATTCAACAGGCACCACAAAGTGCAGGAGAACACCATCGCCTCATTCAAAAGCGCAGCCAATCACGTGAGTTTAGCCGTACCCTGAACTATGCGGTGTGATCACCAAAAACGTATTCCTGGGTGTAGTTCACCTTGACGTTTACTGTTGTACCACGCAGGCCTACCTGCATGTAATCTAGTGTAATCCCATGCCTTTTTTTTCTTGTCTGCGTACAAATATGTCTTGCAACTCTGTTACGAGCGGCCCCCCATAAGCTTGCTTAATGTGTTGTATTTTGTATTGTATCATTTTTGGAGTGACACTGAAACGTACCTTCACTTCACCTTCGCTATAACGTGCATCGACTCAACTCAGCCACCTCCAATATAACGCAGTGCTTGCCTGGACCCTAATTTTGCGGCAAGATATGATTTCAAACGTTTCCCTCCTAAATGAAGTGAATTTTGCATAGAGTAAACGCGACAGCACTATGTAACAGCGGAACATAATAATATTTCATTTAGTTCTGTGGTACTTCCTATAATAGCATTGCGCTGCACGTATGTGGTTGATTCTGCATACACTGGAAGTAAAACAATAGAAACATGCACGCTACGGGCTCTCAGGAATCACGCGGTCAGGCATTAAGAGGAACCCAACGACCACGTTATAGCGAAGGTTAAGTGTACCGTCTCTACTTGACATGGTTATCGGATAGCTCTCTATCGTGCTTTATATCTGTGTGTTTGTATATGTATAGGGTGCGGCCTATGTGGAGTTTGACGTCCACCTCTCCAAGGACTCTGTGCCAATCGTGTACCATGACCTGACCTGCTGCATCTCAACCAGGAAGGTACCGATCAAACGGGCCTGTGTCAATGGACTGTAATCTCAGAAATGTATTTTTTATCATTTGCATTCATGGTTGGTTATTGGTTATTACATGTATATCCTATTAATAATATTCTGATTTTAACATTCATGTTGTATCATTTCATATTTTCCCATTATGCCTTTGTCCTCAAAAAAACGTCAATATTGTTAGTCAATAAGTCAACGTTACTGAATAAGAAGCACTTGGGAGCCACATTTACCCATAACATGTTTTTAGTAAATGCTGAAGCTGCGGGTATATAAGAAATAGCATCATATGACATATTCCGTCAGGACCAGAGTTCACTCACTGTTCCGTGTCTCTTTTTGGAACGGCAGAAAAATGACAAGAAGTCACTGGAGTTGATCGAGGTGCCTGTAAAAGACCTGACCTTTGACCAGCTGCAACTCCTCAAGGTACATGCTTGCTGAGCCGGATTGTGTCCAAACAATTTCTGTATTTTCAAAAGAAGAGGCTTACCCACCTTCATCACTTTTTCGGCCTGTGACCTACATTCATACTTTTCCCAACCAACCTGTAACTCCACACACTAATGCGCAAAATTGCCCTTTGTTGGTGTGTAGGCCCATACATTCTCTGCACTCTTTAACGCTGGCTGCTGGCTTATATCTTGCATCAAATGTTGTTGTTTTTATCAGTTTGGATTTAACTCTCATTTATGTCTTGGCTCAGATACCGTGTCACCACGCCTAATATCAGTTATAAAAAGAAACATAATGTTTTAAGACATATTATGTCTTAAAACAATGTCTTGATGTTGTAAAATGTTATATATCAATAATAATAATATACGGTTTGTTTGGGTTTGTTGCCACAGCTGGCCCATGCCACAGCCATTAAATCGAGTGATCACAAAGGTAAAATGTATATATTTACTTTTTCAAATATATTTGACTATTTTTCTGCCTGTGCCAGTATTTGTTTGAATAGTGTGTGGGTCTGTCCATCTGTCGGTGTGTGTCCGTGTGTGTGAGAACTAACTCAGAGTTTCTGTCTTCTGTTTAGATCTGCCGGATGATGAAGACGAAATTGATGACCAGCAGCCGTTCCCCTCGCTCTCACAGGTACGGGTTAAAATTCCGGTTGAGACCTTATTTTAAAAACATAACAAAATGTTTTTTCCACTTGGTTACACACATACCAAGATTTGATTGTTGTTGATTGTTTGATTGTCATTGTAAAGTGGTGGCCGAGTTTGCTCGGCTATCACACTGACTGCATAGCATGATAACATGCTAATGGGGCGACCACACTTTGTGTTTTGCTGTGCGTGTCACAAGATATTCCAGGCAGTTCCTGAGAACGTTGGCTTCAACATTGAACTGAAGTGGATCTGCCAGGCAAAGGTTACTGTCCTTAAGCTTGGATATTGTAGTGGGCTATGAATGGGGAAAGATTTAAATGAGAACTGGGATGGATGGATGGACGGATATTAATATATACATTTTTATTCTCTAATTAGGCTGAATGTAGGCTTTTTCCATCTAGATTCTCTCGATTATGTGAGCTTTATTTGAAAATCATTTAGAGATATATATATATATATATATTACATTATTGTATAACAGTTTGTTTTGATAAGAATATATTTTGGTGTGGCACTAACATACGTGTGCCTTCTTGTTGTTGTTGTTGGCAGGACGGGTCATGGGACGGTAACCTGTCAACGTATTTCAACATGAACACATTCCTGGACATCATCCTGACCTGCGTTCTGCAGATGGCCGGCCAGCGCCGAATCTTGTTCTCCTGCTTTGACCCCGACGTGTGCTCCATGTACGCGCTGACGCACACACACACACGCACACACACGGCCCACCCTACCATGCGTCACGGCTTTGTTGAGATTAAGATATTATCTATTGTGAATAGTTGGCCCCCAATGTGTTGTGTGCAAATTGCAACAGTAATAACCTATGAACATTAAACCGTGGTGAGATTATGGTGAACTATGAACGATAGATAACTGTGACCTGTTTTACTGCTAGATCGAATTAGTTATTGTACTGAAGAATGCATAAACACGCTAAATAAAAATTAGAAACAGATGTATCATTATTATTATTATTATATAAGAATATTTTGTCATCCTATATAAAACCATCTATCACCTACTTCAACTGAGACAATGAGTCGTTGGGAAGGATGAAACATTTTGCTCACTGCTGATGTTGACTGCAGTCTATAAAATGTAAAATGTCTGCAGTGTCAATGCTGATATCAGCCCTTTTGCTACACTGTCTCTCCGTCTTATCTCTCCCTGCGCCGGCCCGCGGGCGGGGCCCGCGCCGGGGGGGGGGGGGGGGGGCGGGGGGGGGGGGGGGGGGGGGGGGGGGGGGGGGGGGGGGGGGGGGGGGGGGGG
>JAOPJO010000097.1:4685311-4699932 GCA_027123675.1 Molva macrophthalma
AACATTCCTGTTGTGCGTTAGGGGATCTGCCATTTTGGTGCGTGTTCTAGTGGGTGTATTATTGGAATAACACCTCAAAAAGCACAACACCAATATCAAGTCAGGGCTGCCTGGACGAAGTCAGTGGCTTGCAGATCCACTTTTAACCCCGGTGTGCACGGGCCAGCCGTGAGGATGTATGGCTGCAGTACGGCGGCGCCGGTGTGAGCGCGCTCATTGAAAACACAAACCACCACCTTCCAATGAGGACGCGCTGCAATGCATGGGGGTACTTCAAATGATCATAAAAACAAAGGGTTGTTGGTTCATTGTGCAACGCTTCGATGAAATTGCACGGCGGCAATAGTGCAATTCAAGAGCATGCAAAGAAATGCACTATCCTGTATGTAGGATCGCCAGAAAAGAAAAATACATCGTAACTGGGGTATATAGCCTAATTAGCAGGCTGTTGGTCTGTAGAGCTTTTCGACACAGGAGGAGGTGAAGAAGCGGGAAGAGTTGGTTCGTGGGGAAAGAGATGTCGAGGCACGGGCGGTAAAAAGAAGAAAAAGACCACCTATGCAATAAAACATTTGTACAATTTATTTTGAGTGAGTGAATCTTTTTAAATGTGCACAGATTGATGGCTTCTGGCAAAAGACATGCCAATATTGCGACAAAGCGCCAAATTTGTTAGGGTGCCACCAAACGAACAAGTTAGTGCAACCAGTTGAAGCCTTGAGCCCTGATCTCATTTTCTTTTCCAATTGCTCTTACCCCAAAAATAAAAACCCATGTCATTTTTCAGGATATACACAGCCCACTTCACTCCTCCACAAAAACGTTAAATGATATAAAGAGTTTATTCGGGGAATATTAAAATGTAATCCGTTATTCGAAACCGGGCAATGTGTAAAAGAAAATCAATTGGTGCAAGAACTCAAACTAGAACTCTTCCACTGGTCACGGCTCATTCAGTGGCCAAATTTGTTCAACTACCCTCCCATTAGATGCAATGAGGGAACCGGGAGAGAGAAAATAACTCCGATGGGACCAAAGTAGTAGTAGTAGTAGTAGCAGCAGCAGCAGTAACAACAACTGCCTCCCTGCCCCCCACCCCCCCGAGGGAGAAAATCCTTACCATTTGCATTTTCCCTGTCTATCTGCTGCGTCGCGTGGGGGAAAACTCGGAGCAGGGATTTCAGCACCAGAGAGAGGGAGTGGTCCAGCAGAGGCCTGAGGGCCGGGTCCAGGGCTCTCCCCGACGGAGCCAGGGCCCTCTGGGAGGACGGGACGATGGTCTGCAGGGCCTTGCTGAAGTCGCCGGGTCCCAGGGTGATGGAGGAGACGTCCAGCTGCAGCTTGACGCTGCTGCTGTAGATCTGCGGGTAGCGGCGGCGCAGCGCCATCAGCGCCGCCTCCGTGCAAAGTGCTTTGAGGTCGGCGCCGCAGTAGCCTGGGAGGGGGAGGGGGAGGGCGAGGGAGAGGGCGAGGGAGAGGGAGATGAGACCGGTCCCTCATGGTGGAGCTCATGTTCTAGTTAGCACTTGAACATGTGATTAGACGATCCATTTGCAGCCTATGCCGAATGTCTCTGCCCGCTAGAGAACTTAAATCAGTGAGCCAATCACAGGCAGGCGAAAACCATAGAAATTGTATTGGCCGAACTTCACCTGCATGCCTTCTTTCAACAGTCTATATCTACCCCTCCCCCCAAAAAAGTCAGACGTAACTAAAAGGGCAGGGACAGAGCGAAATTCTACCACTCATTTTTAGGAAATAATCATTGGGGTTTCCAATCTCCAGCTCAAATTGGTTTTCTTAAAAGGCCTTGAAAGAAATCTTTAATTCATCCATATAGCTAGGGTAGGCAATTTATTATAGCTGCATTTTTGACATATTTGGTGAAATTCTTTTTACATCCCGACAGCAATCAATAAATATAATGCTCTGACAAAATGTTTTAAATAATCCCATATTTGTGGCTGTCGTAGGCCTGTAATAAGCCCGTCCAATAATTTAACTCTGAGCCGAATGAAATGATTGGACGGCCTACCTGTCTGTCTAACTACCTACCTGGCTACCTGCGCTTGATCGGAAGCCTTCCACAAGGCTGGGCAGAACTTCTGCTCCACTTCATGACTAGTTTGCTAGCGCAAGCTAGTCACGAGTTTTGGGGCAGTGGCTTTGGAGGGAGGCATGAAGGGAGGGGAGGGTGGATACTTTCAAATCTAGCTTACCCTGGCTGGTTTCTCCAAATTGCCTACCCTGGTGTTAAATCCTACAAGGTATGGCTGCCTTTATCGTGGCGACTGTGGTCAGCCGTCGCAATTTGTGTTCCTCTTACCAACACATTTTTCTGCTAGCTCGTCCACAAACAGCTCGGCCAATGAGGGGTTCCAGTCCTTCGTTTGGATCTCCAGGATATGCTTTCTGGCCTGCAGGGGTCAGAGTTCAGAGAAAATGTGAGGAAGAACATGTACGTCCTTGCACTAAAAAAATAGTACTTAGCATTGTGTAGCATCTTACCCTAGCTATCTTTATTGTATACAGGGAATGGGTTAACATAGCAATTGTAAGTGCTTGCCACTTGTTTCGATGAACATCCTTACTGTACCGACAGCGATATATTGTTCTTTGTCTTTCTTCTGACAAATGTACTTATTGTAAGCCACTTTGGGTAAAAGCATCTGCTAAATGCCCTCAATTTAAATGTAAATGTAAATAACATAAGAAGAGACAGATCGGGCAGGAATCACGGGTCCTCACAGGTGCGTGCATGTGCGTGTGAGTGCCTGGTGTGGTGATGTAATAAACAGTGTCATGTGCTTGTTTACGAAACAGGTACACTGCATTTGAACAGGGCAGTGCACATGCCCTCTTGTTGAATAGTGATATCTAATAGCAGCAAAGCGATCAATAATGGAAAATTAATCTAGAGTGTTCGAGAGTTCAAGTGTTTCCTGCAAGCGATTACACGTTTGTTGTGAACCGTTGCAGTCATGCCCGTTACAAAACCCAACAACGTTCACTGTTCACTTTAGTAGCATGACCATTATAGCCAAGTAGCGTTTGGATTAAAAGAGGAAAAAGTTATTCAACCAACGATGAATCATTTCAGAAAAGGGGATCAGACATTAAAATTAAAATAGCGTTAACAAGTACCCTCAAGTACACAAAGGAAAAGTCGACAGTCCTTCAAGGAAACACAAGAGCTCCACTGAAAGGCTCACCCAACCGAGATTTTCAAACACATGCTCAGTGAGCCTTTGGACGTGCTCTGCAACCATCTTTAAAAGACAAAAGCTAATTCAAAGAAGCCGGCACGACACGACGGCTTCTTTTCTTCACACTTTGTGTTATTCCAAAATATCTTCCGGCCTCGCGTTGAATCGCACCGTCCCTGGCGCACAAGGTCACAGATGGACAAATTCCACAATAAGAAAATAAAATAAAGACAGAATCCCGACAGCATGCAAAACAGTAGGAGGCGACTTGTAGGGAGCGGTGGCAGAGCCGTGCCGTTTCAACAAAGGCCAGGTTTCCCCCTCGGTTCACCACTGGGGAGGTGAACGCCAGCGCCCATTAGGGCTTGATTCCCAACCATCCAGCTGTGCGGACAAACGAGACGCGGCGACCAATTAGGATGGACCCAACGGGGAGAAACCACCCATCCTACGCCACCCAATGCCATTTGCGCATCACATTGCATGCGTGTAACTGCAATTCGTTCTCATCTGCAATTATCTCTCCCGCGATGGGATTGTTCTTGTCGATCACAATAGAACAACAAATCCGGAAAACTAACAAACCACCGGCGCATTGGACGGCATGACACTTTAAAATCTTCCCAGCTCTTTAACAACAACAGCGGCTTATGCTCTTGTATTAAACAGCACGTTAAGGAAATGGGAATTGGCTTAATGGTTCCACCTTAAATCCCCACATCCCCAATGCGCCTCAAAGTGGAACTTTTAAAAAAAACAGGCACTTTTTAAAAAAAAAAAACAGGCACAGTAGACATGTCTACCACATGTCTACTGTGGTAGACATGTTTCGAAACGAAACATGTCTACCAACTCGACTAGAGTGACAGCAGAGCCGTGAAGACAGAATTCGTCTCCGCACAACTTTTTTTTTTTTTTGGTGTTGGGTCGATGTGTCCCAAGTCTAAACAATGTGGTTGCAACAGCAGACATTTTCTTTTGGCCCTCACCTTCTTGTCAGGCAGGCTGAAGAGGAACTCCCTGTCAAAACGGCCGGGCCTTCGGAGAGCAGGGTCGATAGAGTCAAGTCTGTTTGTAGCACCGATGACCACTATCTCCCCGCGGCTGTCCAGCCCGTCCATCAAGGCCAGCAGAGTGGACACGATGGAGCTGAGCGGGTGGAGGAGGAGGAGGAGGAGGAAGGAAAAAGGAAAGTTTGACTTTTGAAGAGGATGGACATGTGTGTTAGGAACAATGGAAGTAAGGGCTATCAATCAGCTCCTCCCCTGAATCAAAGGCTTTTCTACTTTGCCACTTTGAGAAATCGGTTTTGTTGCTGCGATTGGGTTGGTTCGAATGACTAACGTTCATTGTTTATTCAATGTTCCTGAAATAGATCTTTTTGCCTTTGTCTAAACAGGATGCACAATGGGGTTTAATCTATCCTACAGTTACTAATAAAACACAAGAGCAAACTATTAGGGACTTCGCGCTTGTGTTATGAAACCACAGACTACTGAACACAAGCCAAACGCTCTTTAATTGTTTATAGTTGACAGGTATTTACCTGTGTATCTGGTCCTGCCTGCTGGATCGAACAGGAGCCAAGCCGTCGATCTCATCAAAGAAGATGATGGACGGCCTCATCAGGTACGCCTGCCCGAGAAAGGAAGTGGTTTGCATTAAAACCACAAAATGACAGCTCTGCCCCGGAGCAAGTGGAACAATAGCAGGTGCTGATTATCAAAAAATCCAAATAGCCTCCCTGCCACCTGTTATTGCACTTTGAAGGATCATATTGTTCACTGATGGCACTCCTTACTGCAATTCATTAGGTTCCAGTCACCGTCATGCATAAATAAGGTATTTATTATTGTATTGTATATTGTATTTTAGTGGGGTGGAGGGGGGTGGATGACATAGAAACATCGACTGAGCATTATGGGGATGCATTGGGTTAAAGTAAAGTCAGGTTTCAGCCAGGGGTTTGCGTTTGACCCACCTGGTCGAAGAGCAGGCGCAGCTGACGTTCGGACTCTCCGACCCACTTGCTAAGGCAGTCGGCTCCTTTCCTCATGAAGAACGACACCTTCTTGTCGCCATGGCTACACTCGTTGGCGAGCGCCCGCGCCACTAAAGTCTTTCCTGTTCCTGGCGGGCCGTAGAACAGGCAGCCTCTGAAGAAGGGGATGAAGAGGATAGGCTTTAATGTTTGAAGTGATACCAACGAGGGAGAAGAGGAAAAAAGTGGAAGTGTGTGCAACGTCTGCACTGATTCAGTCTGTTCAATTGTATTCCTTTACATCCTTTGTATGCAGGCTTGAAGACAGACTAATTGCATGGGGTTTGCTATGTGTTTGCTATTTCGAATGGAACAGCTAAATAACTACAGACAATAATACATGACAGCAGATGTAAAGCATTGCCACAAAGAAAGAATCTGGCTCGTTGGTGGTACTCTGAATAAACGGTACTCTGGGCAAAGTGTCCTTTAGTGTCGTATCCTTCTATTGTTTCAAACAGTGCTTGGAAAATAAAACTATGAAAACTATATAAAATGGCCAAGTGTTTCGAATGAAATAATCATCAACACGTCACGAATTTGACTAAATGAGAAATTTCTTCCATACAAGATATCTCTCAACTGAGTCCATGTACCTTGTTGGTGAAAATAAACAAATCAATGTGTGTAATCAATAGCTGTTGATGTTGCTTGTGTTGTGTGGGAACTTCCAAACCTCGGAGGCTGAATCTTGAACTTCTCAAAGACCTCTGGATAAAGTAGAGGGAACACCACCATCTCCTTCAGGGCCTGGATTTGCTTACTGAGCCCTCCCACACTGTCAAATCTCACCTGGGGAAGAGAACACCATATATTAGTCAATAAACCTTCAACTGTACACGAGAAGCCATACAATCCTTCCGGTTTCATAACATCCCGATGATGTATAGGTTTTAGCTCCTGCTTTCTTTTGCTGAATGTTGCCAAGCAGTGAAGTAACTGAACAGAGAAAACACAAGTTTCATCATTGTGTTTATGCAACACGCTCTGTGTTCATTCCACGTTAAACATGTTTCCATTTCAATTCTGCCAACACTATGCCAACAAGGTGCCTGCTGTGATGGCTTCGCGACCTACACCCAAGTTACTGTCAGGGCAACCACTTTGCTTCTGTCTGGGATTGGCTTACACCTCAGTGTTACCGCCTTCTGTCTCTACTTACGGAGCTATCAAGGTTCATGGGGTCCACATCTGCTAAGCTGGCACCCACTTTCACCCGGTCACGCAGCACCCCGGCAGACAGGTCCTCGGTGCCCAGATTCATCGGCAAACACCTAGGAACACCCGTCGAAACATATTGGCCACATGTGTATATATATAATAAGGGGAAAGAAGAGAAAGAAAGAGAGAGAGAGAGAAAGACAGAGAGAGACTAAGACCCAGAGGGAGAGAGAGAGAGCGATAGAGAAAACAAAAACGAAAATGGAAGGCAAAGGCCCTGGAGGAGAGCCGCTACCTGTTCCTGGCCCGCGTCATGCTCTTGCTTTTCCTCCTCTCAAAGCGTTCCTCGTCCGAAGAGGAGGAGGTGTCACTACTGTGGATGGCGTGTTTCTTCACTCTGAGGGAACAGGGAGAAGGGAGATTATCCCTTTTTCAGCCTCACGGCACAGCATTATGACTAATGCTTTGCCTGTTGAAAACCAGCATAAGCCCATCTGTTTTCAAGAAAACCACCGACCTCCCTGTCCTATATTACTGCTGGGTATAACTCAGCAGCAGCAAGCATGCTAGCAACTGTCCTCTCTCACACAGACAGGCTTAGATGGTCTTCATTCAAATGCTGTTGTTCGGGTATAAGTTAGGCAACACAAGGCCTTCCAACCTTATATGGCTTCTTCTAGCTGGAGATCTGTGGGTGTCGAACAGTGATGGGTTGCTTTGTTTTCTGTTCACAGGCTCTGAGAAGGCAAACAAAACGGGTAAGGATGAAGCAAAACAAATATCAAAGTGAACATACTAGGGCTGACCTCTAACAGGCAACTAGACGACTAATTAGTCACGGGCCTCCTGGTGGTTAGTCCAGCAGTCGCATGTTTTGGTATGATAAGCGCGTGCTGTCATTGTTATCATAGTCTCCTCTCCCCAGGTTTCATTGTTGTTGAAAATAAAATAGGTTAGTTAGTGGTTCATTAGTGGCTGGCCCGGGTAGCCCGCGTTGAACAAGTTTTATAATAATGGTGGAATGCCAGGAACGCCCCGATATCGAAACTGAATTGTATGGTGGTGGTGAATTAAAAGAATCACACATCTCAATAGCAGCTTATATAGTTTGAACATTTTTTTAAGTGAGTAAGTTATTCAACAGTATATCTGTTGAACACATTCAACAGATATTCAGGCTCTGAATTACAGCGACGTGACGAGGGGAACTAAAGACGTGATCACTGTTATGAGTCCCGTGTGTCTTGCGGTGTGTACTTGCCAAGGAAAAGGTCGGGCAGCAGCACTCTTCTATATAGACCAATCGGATCATTTTTCTACACAATAGGTAATACACAAAGTAGACTACCCTGCCGAAAACAGCAGTCTTACTAAAACGTAATCCAATTGCGTCTCAAAAAGCAAAACGTTAAAACCTCAGTATAGAAGTGTATCCTTCTAGCGCTACCACAATAAAAAGCAGGTAAAAAGAAGCTCTGTGTGGGTGTAATGCACAAAGAAAGTTTAAAACACACATTAAAACGCACTTTCGATATGTGTAAATCGGTGCAAACTAGAATTGTTCTGAACAATAGCAAAGTGCATAGACGAGTCGGTCTATTGGTTGAGATTTGGCCATGAATTTGAGTCATTTTTTTGTATTTCTTGTATCCCTAATAATAACTCAAATGAAATGTAGAAACAAATATGCCAATGGTTAAGATTTAACACAGCATTTGGTGTTGACATTTCTTAAATTTTAAATAAATAGATTTATGAATACAGTCAACTAATAGGCAGAATGGATTGCTTTGAGGCGGGGACAGCCCTGAAACACAGATGGCTTCATTTACTAACATCAAGATGCGATGCCAGACTCATCTCAGATCCAGCAGTCCTACATTTCGCAGGACTTATGGGGAGAGACGGCACCAGAGCCGGGCAACCAGAAAATGCAGTTGGCGGAGTCACACCTTGTTTTCTGTTTCGTTACAGATGTATTCTACCAAACAAAACTCAGTGGGTGAAGCTTTCAGAACGATGTAGTAGAAGTGAATTTCTACAGTGGCCATTTGAACAGTGTTCATTTGAAACCTTGACAGACATGTTTTAACGATTTACTTTGGCAAACCGAGTTTGTGTTCGCCAATTAGGCGCGTCCAATCCCTGCCTCCAGAAACATGATTGGTCGAAATAAATAAGAAGCGAAAGAAAGTGAAACGCCCCGTACACCGAGATTTGACCTTGCCTGCCATCAGACTTCAGATATTAATATGGGTCTGATTTGTGAGCCTAATGCCAGACTAACCGATCGGTGGTGCCTCATATCGCTGCACGGCCTTGCGCTGCCGCAGGTTGTACGGCCTGCCATTTTCCTCCCCCGCCTCCTCTGCTTCATCCCCTTCGTCGTCTTCATCGTCGTCCTCTGCATCTTCCTCTTCTTCGCCATGCGATTCTGAAAGACGGCCAACCAACTTGTTTTTCGAATTCCGTTAACACAGAATGAACGACGAATGATGAATCATAGCAAATTCACAAAAGTCATAAAGTCACAACAAATACCTTTTCACTAAAAGCATGCCATTATGCTTCCTACAAAGTCAAACTTTTCCTCCAAATGGAACTGAACAACTGATTAAAAGTTATATTCCAACCATTCCAAAACGCCAGCCCAGACAGCCAACTTCCTGCTATTGGTTGCCGTGCCAAAACAAATGAAATTGTATGATTGTCGAGAACAGACGTAGACACAATAACAGCAGGCCTGCTTGTACAGACACTGCCAAAATGGAGGCAAAGAAAAGCAGACACTTTGTCAACGCTTGACAAGCAGTATGTCCCAACATCTTTTAGAGGAAGACAAAAAAATACACGGCAAGCAGTGTGCAACACATACACATGGATGCATCATTCAGAGAAAGAATTGAATTGCAACCTACCCTCAGTGCCCTCATCCTCTTCGTCGTCGTCATCATCATCATCCTGCTGTTTTTTCTTGCTCAGGACTTTATGGTGTGGAGGTATGCTGAATGTGTTCCTCCGCAAGGATTTACGGCGCTTGACTCGTGAGTACATGTCCATGTTCTCCTAAATGAGAAAGCAAAAAAGAAAAGGGCTTGTTTACAACCAGCAACAAACATTCACACCACCATTGTCGATGTGTGCGAAAAACAGGGAGTTCTTGTCTGCAGAGGTGGGGGGGGGGCGGGTGTCCAGGGATTCAATAAATACCAAAAAATTATAATCGGACACGCGTTCCAAATCTCAGCGAGTACTCCAGTACTCTTGTAGTGCGCAAAAAGATTGTCCGTTTTAATATTATATCCATTGAGGAAATTGTGAACTGTGACACATCCGGTTGAACTGAGTTTCAGTTAAGTCACACAGACCTCCTCAGTGTCTCCGGTCCACATACGCAGACGCTCCACCTCCCGGTTCTGCCGAATGCTACTGATGTTATCCATCTCCTGCAGGACAGCCTCGGCAGTGCTGAGAACCGGCAGAGAACAACACATGACATGAGCCACCGGGGATGGAGGGCATTCCTCTTTTCAATAAATACAATACTTCTACGCTAGATTATAACAACAAAGAACAAGACAAAATATGGAAATTTACACCTGATAAAAAAAATAGAGACGAATACACCTAAATAATGCTAATTAATGCTTTTCCAAATGGCGATCATTTCACTTTACCCATGGGACCAAAGGGCACCATACCCATGTATTCCAGTTCAAATAGATTTGCGTAAGGGAGCACAGTGTAACCCGGCTACCTGTTGACCAGCTGGTCGAACAGCAGGCTTTGGTTGAGGTGTTCGAACTGGCTCTTCTTCACCCGGCAGCTCTGCTTCAGCCCCACGTGACCGTTCATGCGAGAGTGATCCTCCCCGCCACTTGCCTCGTCGCGGTGGCTCATATGGGCTGTGGCATCGACCAAAACACAACATACGGGGAGAACATTAGGGTTGTGTCCGCGGATCCTCCAAAGCAGCTTGTTATCCCAAGTAGAAGGTTTGTGTCATTACCGTGTCCATTTTGCATTGTGCGAGAGGACAGCCTGGGAATAAAACAGAGCAAAGCATTGAGTATGTCAATCATTTTCATCACAACACAAGTTTAAGACCATATCCATTTTCAAAGCATTATCACAGCAGAAATGTTAAACTGGCACTGGGTATGTTTTCCCATTAGCAACCTCTAGGGACTCTTCTGTAGCTTCTGTTGTTGAAGCTATATAACAGTTACTGTCATCTGAACATGTCAACGCTTCAGAAAGACGTTAAGACTCACGTTATTTACTACAGAAAGCAAGGCAACTCAATTCTGCTAGCATGTCTTCCAGCAAGGGAACAGCAGAATGTTTTTTACATGACCTTATCAAAACCAAAAAATTGCCGTTGGTTTGTCCAAGTATGAAGGCAATAGAGGAGCACAACGATTATTAAGATCAATATGTAAATAACATGACATTAACGTTCACAACAGATGCCATGGATGGCTGCTGACCTGGTGCGATAAGTGGGAATGTCCCAGTTGACCCGTTGACCCTTGGTCTGCGGAGACGGAGAGGTGTCACTGGAGCTGGGGGTGGAGGTTATTTGTCTACAAGTCCGCTTGGAAGGAGGGGACATCCGTGGGCTGCTGGGACTACTCACGTCACTCACAGGCTCCTTCTAAAAGGGAAGCAAGCGATAAGCCAGGCAGACCCATGAAGAACACTGCAGTCACAATAACAAAGATACACACACAAAAACATAACCTTGTGGTTCTTTGTTATGTTGCCAAGTTGAAAGAAGCAAATACATAAAAAGGGTTTCAAAGGAAGCAAGAATGTTTTGGGTGTACCATGATCATTTGAAAGTGTTTTTTCTGAATCTTCACACAATGAGATGCCCACGTCTTCACTGTTTAACTTCAGCTCTGATATAACATATTGTTACTGTTGTTAATAGCAACTGTCTGCTAAACCTGCGGTGTCAGTGTCTGAACTAAAAGAAAGCACAATAACAACAGAAGAGGTAACCAAGGTGAATGAACATGCAAACAGGGGTACCACATAACAGCATTATGCAGCGCAAATTGTATGAATTTTTGTATTACAAAGGTAAGATCAACAGGAAAGATGGTTTATAATAATGAACTTTAACACTAAACACAACAAAAAAACACTTGATTGGGGATGTTATAACATAAACAAATTATTAATTAAAAAATATTAATTGAGAGGTAGACAATGTTGAAGGGGTCACTAATGAATTGAATTGAATACAAAGCAATGTTGTCGATGTTTCATTATGCCAGTGTGTCCATGACATTGGGACACCACTATAACATGTCATTGTTTACATGTTTCACTTCTTGACACTTTGTAGGTCAACCAATCCAAGTAAACCAGATCTTTACTTTATGGCTGGCTGTAGGGAATATGAGAAAAACAACAAAAATCCGATATACTAAAGCTGTTTTAAAACGTAGCTCACTAACGGCCTTGCTTGAGTTGTATGAGGGGTGTTAACAACATGAAGTTCACAGAGTTCAAGCCTGCTAGGTGTAAGCCAGCCAACTGTTGTGAGCCTGGGACTCCCTTCCCCCACATAGAGCTACCAGGCTAGCGGCTAGCATCCCTAGAGTCCTTCACTTATCACACAAAAAATGGCGTGACGGTAATCTGGACAAACCCGGCAACATAACACAATTGTAGAGTAGGGACGGCTTCGGTCTAACATCAAAATAGCAAACACTTCCCCGTTAGGCTGTTCATTTCTGAAGACAAAAGAATAACAAGTCAGCCGGACAGAAATTGCCCAAACACAAAGGGAACTCAACTTGGAGCTAGCCTGGAGTTCAAGGCGCTACTCTGCAGCCAAACACGGGTAAAAAAACTAGAAACACGAATGACACGTACGCGAATGATAGCGGTCAGAGGCTTGTGTGCCTAGTGACACGGTGACAACTGCATTGGGTCATGTTTGTAGTGAATAAAGCCATGTAGAACAGCGAGAGGCCACGGTTAGCTACCTAGCACCCATAGCATAGCCGGCTAACTAGCCGGCAAAGAAAAGACCCCGGCTCTTACATGTTCCTCAGAGTTTGGCTCATTTCTGGATGACGACCTAGTCCTCGACGAGATGAACGGATTGCTAGGCAGAGGCCGTGATCTCTTTCGTGTGTTCACCATGTTGCTTCCCTCGTGTGTGTGTCCCTTATTCAATCTTTCTATCGGCTCCAAACACTGCCTCCTCAGTGAGTGCAGCACTGAGGCGCCATTTCTCTTTCTGTCGCTCTGCTCTGCTGTCAGCAGGCAGACTGAACCCGCCGTGCAGACCCGCCAGTCTGGGGCCGTTGGTTTGACAGGTGTCTTGTCTTTCTGGTAGTGTTGTGAATTATACCTCTGTATGTCTACTACAGTGCACAACATAACAACTTTCTGGTCTTATTTTCATGATAAAACATTGTTTTATACCCACGCGTACCTTTTTTTTGTTGGCTAAAGTGCATTGGTATAGTTTAATATCAAAAGTTGAAAACTAGCCCAATACAAAGGGTATATTGCGTGTATAACATTTCCTGTGCTGTGTGTTATTGTCCTAATAACTAAATCAAACATGTCACGAAATGTGTTCTAGCCTACATAAGTAGCGTATTTATTTATTAAGCTCATTAGACTACTTGTTGGAGCCCTATTGGAGAGACCTAATAACTCATGCTAATAAATAATGAATTGTGTGTTGATGTGTGTGTTTGAGTGCGTGCGTTTTCGTGTGTACAATTAAGACAATACACTCAGATTGACCGTGGTTGCAACGATTTTGAGACATGATAATACACGCATAAAATGTTCAAGGATTTTATTTCTAGCCTCAGTATTTAATTACCACGGCCTACTCTCCCCCAAAAATTCTCCTCAGTAGTAAACATTTTTGAAGTTTGTAGAACATTCCGCTGAGCTCAGCAGCATTACGGCAGTGGGACTGCAGACGGCACTGTGCCTACGTCACAGATATTGCTCAGCAGAAGAGCCGCTGCCCTAACTTATGGCTGCGCATCTGAACGCACGGATTAACGACTAAATACGGATTGGTAAAGAGGATTTATGCTATTACCAATGCATGCATGCAGAATAGGTGTTTCATTCGTTTTAAATACGCCGGGTTTATGTCGCTATATCCACGCAACGGTCGAATATAGTCTACGCCCCCTTATATAATGTAGCCTACCATGTTTCTGTGCTTCTCTGTCGATCGACACGATAACCACCCCTTTTCTGAAATGTATTGATAGATTTATATCATGTTGTTATAATTTACTTGATTTACATCGACCACATACATTGGCCAACGATTAAATGTTATACATGATTACGCCCCCATTCCGTTGCTTGCTTGATAGGCCCTCGTTTAACTCTTATTTTTGTGTTTTTTTCCTTAGATGGAAAATAAAGAAGACCATGAAAAACATAGATAATACAGGGAGTGGGAATGATGACTGGTGGGTTGGTGTCATATCTTTACATGTGAATTGTCATATCAAACAATATGCAATAATAGGTGTAGGCTATAACAGAGTCATAATACTTTAGAGATAAGTTAGTGAGCCTATTCTTTTAGGTCTATCTGTTAATATATAAATCCGTCTTCAAGTAGGTCGTTATTATTTCATAATAACGTCAGACAATTGATGACCTAATGTTAAAAGTAAAAAACTCTGATGCAAGTAAGCATAAAAAGTTCTTCCATAAGATCTGAAAGTCTTGAAGATAGAACAACATAATGAAGGCAATAACCCTAAATAATGCTTTGCTTCATACTCTCAGTAATGCTGAAAGTGAGGAGGTTCCAATGAGACGGAGCTTCTCGGTGGAGGATCTTTTGGATGAGGTGGAGAAGATCTGCTATGATGCCACGGGAACCTCAAAGGTTATCACAAAGATGTGCATTACATTAGTGGTGGCTGTTCCGGGGTCCATAATCACACACTCTTAGTCAAGAACCATTAAGTAATTTGCATACCTGCATATTTGATGTTTCACCTTACATTTTATAATATTTCTTTCTTTCTTTCTTTCTTTCTTTCTTTCTTTCTTTCTTTCTTTCTTTCTTTCTCTGTCTCTCTTTCTCTCTGTCTCTGTCTCAGTCTCTCTCTCTCTGTCTCTGTCTCAGTCTCTCTCTCTCTCTCTCTCTCTCTCTCTCTCTCTCTCTCTCTCTCTCTCTCTCTCTCTCTCTCTCTCTC
>JAOPJO010000097.1:4722268-4733672 GCA_027123675.1 Molva macrophthalma
GAGAGAGAGAGAGAGAGAGAGAGAGAGAGAGAGAGAGAGAGAGAGAGAGAGAGAGAGAGAGAGAGAGAGTGAGAGACTGAGTGGCAGACAGTGAAATAGATAAGAGAGAGATAAGGCAGCTAAAACACTCACAATATCTCACACCTGCAGGCCATCACTGAACCATTTAATCCTCCATTTCCTTCCCACTGATTGCTTTTCCTGTTTGTTCCCCAACATCCCACTGTTGATTACCCAGGCTGCTCTTGTGTTTATTCCATTTCTACCACTTGATGGTGGACGGTGGATTTCAACACCGGGCCCCGCGAATGACACGCCACACCGCATAGAGTGAGAGAGAGAGAGAGAGAGAGAGAGAGAGAGAGAGAGTCTAGTACAGAGGAACCGACAGCGGTCTTCTATGGACGCGTTTATTTTCGTTCGCTGCTCTGGACGGCCGGGTGGCCACAATGCTGACTGCGCTCCTTGTGTAAATTACAAAGTGAAGGAAAAGCTGAGGTTACTTAGCTTATTCTCTGCAATAGGTGGTGGTGGTGGTGGTGATGTGAGGGTAAACAGAGGCGCTGAGGTTGGAAAGTTAAGGGCAACAACAATGATATATGCACGTCAATACACACATATATACATATCTATATATATGGGGAATACGTATTTAACATTTAACATGGGCGTGGTGCAGGAGGTTGACTTTGAAGCAGTGCTAAAGACGCTCCATCCGGAAAGCCGTTCCCAATAGTTGAGCGATCCAGAGGGTTCTGCCATTCATGGGCGTTGGATCTCAACCAAGTGTCCTAGCTTAAATTGAACGCACGTGCGGCGCCATGAATTCAAACGCAGGGCTCTTCTTTTTGTGTCTCCAGCCGGCGTTGAGCTTTTTATTAGCGGCGCCACTGCTTCATTTGTTGTTGGCCGTCTTGTTTACCGTGACCTTGTTATCTTGTGGTTCCCCCTCCCCCCCCCCAGTGCTTCCATGTACCGTACTCCGCCCTGACCATGTTCCTGAGCACGGACCAGAAGGAGCGGGACTCGGCCACCGCATACCGTACGTCTTTCAGCGAATAACGCCTGAGTGTCGGCGACTTCAAGCATGGAGCGAAAATAAAGCTCAGATGTATAAATTCAGAATACAAAAAAATGTCTAATGTAGTATTTCCTTCAAAGAAAGCAAGTAGGAGCAGGACGACCGTTCCCCAAAATGTGCTGTATTTTAGTCAACAATTGGTTTGGATGCTACGGTTTGTTTGATTCTTTTTTTTTTTTGCTCCCATGATGCACCAGGGATGACCCTGGAGATACTCGGCACCCTGGTGGGCGCCGCCATCCAGGGTCAGATCGTGGCTAGCGCTCACATGAGGAAGCACTGCCTGGACCACGGGAACGTGTCCACCGGTTACCTCGGCAACAGCAGCGAGGCGGACATTGTGAAGAGCGAGGTGCACTCCCAGGACTTCCTGTCACATTCCGTAAGCATCACTCCCAACAACTGACCGGCAGGCCCCGAAGTCGGTTCGGGGGGAGGAAGTAGTCGATGTGTGTGTAGTTTTGAAAGTCAGATGTAGTGTTGTGAAGCAAGGCGTTGTCGGGTTTGGTGATGGGAACCCCGCTTCCTGAGCCCGCCGTCCGTCTCAAAATGCAGGGGAACAAAACCCACAAAGTCGGGGTTCCTTCCATACATCATCCCTGTCACTCTGCTTGCCCTCGCATCGGGGGAGGGGAAGATGGGGGGGGTGACTCCACAATATGTTAGCCATTAAATGCTATTTATATCTCAACCCTGGAGCAAAGCTAGGGAGCGGGCACCTCAGACTACAAACCCCCGGTTTGCGTGGTTAACGACCCATCCTTACGAATAAAGACGCTTGAGCCACGAGATCTACAGCAATGGGTCGTAATTCAATACGGGGAACCAAAAAGGGCGATGGTTTTCCCAGGCGCTGTTCCTCAGCACACACCACCCTCAGCCGACACCGATCGAGACTCCAAACTCCCTATTGATCTCCATGGTCTCCTGGGGACCGGGTTGTGCAGAGATGAAACAGGGCCAAACAGATGCCAAAGGAATCACTTCAGACCACAGATATGCATGGTTCAAATGGTCGCCTCTTCCCACAATGCAATCTGGGTGAACCCCATTCGAGCTGACACACACTCACCACGGCATACAGCCACCCTCTGAATTCCTCTGCGGTCACGGGGTGGCCACATTGCATGTGTGTTTGTGTGTGTTTGTGTGTTTGGGTGTTTGTGTGTGTGTGTGTGTGTGTGCGTACACACACTCTCAGCCCTCTTAAAAAAAGGGTGCGTATGAAGTAAATAAATAATAACGGCGAGCCACCGCTGCCCGCTTCGTGTGGAAAAATAGCAAACAAGATTAGGTTGTTTAAAGCAAAGCAGTTCCTGTTGGGGTTACAGCTCGTATTTTTGGATACGAAAACCGACTTGAGGTTTTTTTGTTTTTTTTCCCCGTTGGTACTTGATTTGCACGGTAAACACACACTGAGTTTTATATTGTTAACGCTGGTCTGAATGCAAAATAACAGAAGGCTCGCTTTGACGGGATGTCGGAATATGGCAACGTCAACTTCGAGTTTTGCTCTAACAAATGAAGTATTCATGAGGTCCGGATTGAAGTAACAATATTAGTTGTTATTGTCGAAATAGGAATTCATGTGTCACCTTGCGTTAGATTTTCCCATCGGGATGTTAGGGAAATTCGGAGAGTGGTGGTGGCAGCATTGGTAGCGTCAATTTTTGATGCCATTGAGAACTTTATGAATTAAAGATTGAGCAAGGGCCTGGATTAGAAGGCTGTGTCAGCACAGGAGAGGGGGAAGTGGGCTGGGTTAGGAGATGGATACATTTAGGCTATGTGTCTTCTTCTCCTCTACAACTCCTGTTCTGCTCTGTTACGTTCTTCCCCATGCAGAAGGAGGTGTATATGATCGCGGCTGGCGTGGTGGGAGCGGTGTTCCTCGTATGCACCGTAGTGATGTTCATGGGTGTCAGGGAGAGAGAAGGTGAGTGTCTGTGTGTGTGTGGATGGAAATGGAACTTCATTCTAATCAATTCCAAATTCAAAACATCATTCCGATTCCAAATCCAAATTCCACATCAAGTTCCAAATATAATTACAATTCTAATAATTATATTATATTATTCAACCTCAATTTAAACTAGCTAGTGCAGTGCAACGTTCAAAACATACGTGTTCCGAACGGGTCGATTACTTGGCCTCCGGTATCGCTGCTTACAGCTTCCTCGAGAACCGCTCACTCAAACAACTTAAGACGATCGAAGGAACGGTTGTTGAGAAATAAAGAGGACAGACATACAGAGAATCTTCTAATTATTGTTTGCAGTGAACCCAAATTCATTTTTTGTTTTTCTTTACGTGATAATGTATTATATGATCTTCGACATAGTTATCTATGCCATTTTATCACTGGCACTGAAATAAGAATGTCGTTTAGAGAAAATGGGAGTAAAATCCTAAAGTCCTAAAGTAAAGTCTCCACTAACCAATTTGTGGCGAGAGAGAGACTAATGAAAACGCACGGCCCTTTGAAAACCAATAATTAAATGGGCACCCCATTCATCTTGCCATGCTATCGAACAGCTTGCCTCCTCCATGGATCTAACCCCCACACCCCTTATAAACTCATTACGGGAGAGTCTAGACTCTATTTCGTTTTTTTTTTGTGTTAATTTCCCTTCTTTTTTTCGCCGTCCTTCATTAAGGTTTCCCTCCGTTTTCGCAGTTGAGACCATTAGTAGCCTCCTTTTCGTGACGTCCATGTGCCCTTTTAGTAGTACTCTTCCACGTCGAAAGGACCTGGGCGCCGCAGGTGTGTGTGGATGTGTGGAGCTCCGTCCGGGCAGCGGGTCCTCAGCGCATGCTCACCGTCTCAGAGACTGAGGCGCCCAGTTAGAATTCTGAGCCGAGATAACGGCTGCGTTAGAAGGCAGTGTGACTTCAGAACGAGCGTACACAGCGAGAGGGGCGAGAGGGGCTGAGTTGGAACAAAAAAATCATGTCTGATTTTACATCTGGACACGGACAATGTCAACAATTAACCTGGGGTCTTAACAAACTCGCTTTACTTTTCTTTACTTCCTGGTCTTGTCCCATTCTAGTGTCCGTCAATCGACCCCTCTTCATATATCCTTCAAAACATTATACTGCTTTTCCTGTTACATTCAATGTGAATATCTAATAGAGAACAAAACAAATCCCACTGCAGTCAGGTATCCGTTGATAGGAAGGCGCCTTACCGCACAATGCAGGCAGACACAAACACAAAGAAGACCTCTTATACTCTCACTACTGTGCGATATCTGACACCCTCTGTTTTCTTAAACCATGTGACTTGCTCCACAGATCCATACCCTACCCAAGTGGAGGAGCAGATCCCCTTCCATAAGGGCTTCATCCTGGTGATGAAACACGGACCTTACCTCACCCTGACCGCCGCCTTCCTCTTCATCACCGTGGCCATCCAGGTGAATGGACGGCGCAATCTTTGTGTTTCGTTTCTTTTGCTCCTCAGACACCCACACCCACACCGTCACACACACACACACACACACACACACGCACACACACACACACACACACAGGTGCACGTTTGCATCTGTGATGGATGTGAAAGGTGGTGCTGGCGCTCGATGTTGATTGAATCAAGTGGAGATGATGGAGCACTCAAACCTCCTCTGGCTGAAAGCTTCCTTTATGAAGAAAATAAATAAATAACGCACTGCTGATCGTGATGTTAGCAAGTTACTTTTTGTGAGTTTGTTTTGTGAGGAGAATGCACTCGAAGTTCAGCTATGACAGCTTGGGTCTCTTTGTGACGTTATTATTTGACTTTCGATATGGATGGCCATATATTCCTGCACACATATTGTTTATTGCTGTCTGATCTTGGCGGTGTCAGTTGTCACACGTTAGATGGGTGGTATTGGTGGAGGTGGTGGTGATGGTGGTGGTGGTGGAACTGTCAACAGCCTGACAGTTGCTGACTCAGACAGTGTGGGTGCCCAGAATATCTGACTAACGGTTCCGTTATCCGATATGTGCTTTATTTCTTCCAGCTGGTGCAAAGCAACTTTGTCCTGTTTTGCACGTACGCAGTTGACCTGAAGGACCACTTCCAGAACATCGTACTGACCATCCTGGTGAGTAGGCCTGTTCCAGCCCCCTCCATCAGCCGCCCACGAGTCTCTCACGACACACAATGTTTTTAAATGCTACAGCCGACACGACTGTACTTAAGGTAGTCACATTTTGAGTCACCGGATCCCGTAATCCAGATAAGTTAGGATATGCATTACAATCGCCTGCCTCGAAATGAAGTAAACACTTTGCGACCATAACAAGTTTAGAAGTAATAATCCAGACTTGGTTTGATAGAAGGGGGATGTACGGCTATGTTACGGAGAACCGTGCGTCAGAAGAGTCTAACTGTGATTCTAACTTAAAGAGCGACCCCCTTACTCTTTCCTGAGGATTGTGAATGTCTGCCCACAGAGGATGATCGAGGATGCTGTGACATGATTTGTGACACATAATAGTGTCGCAGCTTTTCGATCATTGGGCGGGTGTGCGTGACGTGTGTGTGTGGGTCTGTGGGAGTGTGGGTGTGTGTGTGTGTGTGTGTGTGTTTTCGTGTGGGTGTCTCCGTGTGAATGTCTGTGTGTTGTATCGTGTGTGACCACATACACATAGCACAGCAACTCCACCGTGAAGCTGTGCTCTGTGTTCATCACACACCCCTCTCTGTTGGTAGGTCTCGGCCGTGGTGAGCATCCCCATGTGGCAGTGGTTCCTGCAGAGGTTCGGCAAGAAGACGGCCGCCTTCTGCGGCATCTCGGTGAGCTGCCAGCCCGGCGTCCTGGTTTTTCGGAGGACTTTAATATTCCCTTTTTATGAGTAGGGCAGTTAGAGTCTCAAAGGGCTTCACAGGCAACATTTAAGGACACCCCTCCTGACCCTAGCCCCCAAAAGAGCAAGGAGAAACTTGCTTGATTATGGAACGCAGATATAGGGATCTCCCGCCTTCCAGGGATGGTTAGGAGTGTAATGGGTGCCATCATGAAAAGACAAACTGGGGGCATAACAAGTAAAACAGTTCAACAAATTCAATTGTTAGAAAATAGAAAATGAGTAATGTCCATGGGGTTGTAGAGGTTCTGGCTATAAACTGATGATTTATTACTGATGATTTTATGCTATTTAGTTATTTATGCTTTCATCTGAAGTTACTGAGAAGCAGTTAGGGGGTTAGATTACAGGTAGATATTGGAGACAAACCCAGTTATTTAGTTATTTAACAAATGACTTTATCCAAAACAGCTTTCATTTAACTATTTGGATTATTTTGTTATGTTAGGTCCCATGGAGACACCCGTCATTTCACTTATGCATTCTTGTAACCTTTATATTTATACTTTATTTGGACCTTTTAGTGGATCATGCCATTCACCTTGATGCTGGTGTTCATCCCCAACGTGGCCATAGCCTACGTGGTGGCCGTCGCCTCCGGTTTGAGCGTAGCAGCTTCCCTGCTGTTGCCATGGTAAGCTATTCAAAACAAAACAACTTTATTCGTATTAAACTATGATACAATGTATGGCTACGCTGAATGCTAATGCTACCCTGCAACGAAATGAAGTGGTTAGAAGCTAGATTAATATGATTTAAGTACATTATTTGTTCAGAATGTATTTTATGGATGTGTAATATATGTGCATTTTAGATACCATTTCGATACCTTACGGCCATAATCAGCCAAAAAGACATATCATGAGAACATAAATTAATAAATAAGAGAAAAAAATGATAAAATAAGAGAACATCAGATGATTATCTTCAAAACCTGAAACAACCTGAAAGCTATTAAGCTACTAACAGCTATTTTTAAACCTAAAAGTAAAAAGCATTTGACATTCATCAACCGACTTTGGCACCACGCCTGCCCAGTGTTTTTTGTTTACGTAACAGGACTAGGGCTCCATGTTGTTTCTGTCCAGCGGTAGCTAAGCATTAGCGTCCTTTGATAATATAACAGCAGCTTATGAACCGCAGCGGCTGCTAACATGCTAACCCACCATTAGTGGTTTCATGCAGCGGCCCTTCTCCCAGACACACACACGCACACCAGACATCACGACACAAGTGATATGTGTGCTGTAGTTCCTTATGAATGAATCAGACTCCATCGTTGTTGTTGTTGTTGTCGTTGTTTACCTTGGCCCGAGTCCAGTGTTTCCCACCCACATGGGGGTCCCCTTCGTTGATTCGACTGCACCGACAAAACCCCGACATCCTCGTCCCACACACACCCACTCTAATCGTTTCCAGGGCGATCACTTCACCCCTCTCCTCTCCTGGCCCCTCCCTTCCAAACCAAATTACAGGGGTTCCCACCCCCCTCTCCCCTCCCCCGCCCCCTCTCTGGGAGGACATGTTTATTTTGGGAGGGCAGATTGTTTATCCAACCGTTTGTGGTTGCTGGTACCGCCCACAGCTCCTCACCTAATTGTGTTGCTATTAGTGCTGTGATTTCAGAGCCTATGAGGGTAGTAGGTTAGGAAAGGTACTGGTTTCGGTTCCCCCAATGTCCTCAGCCTACCCGTTAGGCATCCTAGAGCAAGATGCCCTGACTATCTACCTGCTTCTTAATGATCTGTAATTGAATTGACTGCAAGACACTTTGGATAAATGCAGCACCTAAAATGATGACCACCCCGTGTGCGTTTGTGTTTAGGTCCATGCTGCCCGATGTGGTGGACAACTTCAGGCTGGCCAACCCCACCTCTAAAGGCCACGAGGCCATCTTCTACTCCTTCTACGTCTTCTTCACCAAGTTCGCCTCCGGCATCTCTCTGGGCGTGTCCACGCTTTGCCTCCAGTAAGTCGGCGCCACGCCATCGCTCACGGCCACGATACGTACTCCCGATGTTCCCTGCGTTGCATGTTGCATTCAGAAACACACAAACACTCAAACGCGGCAGACACACATACCACATGCATTAGCCCCCCCCCCACCACCCCCTATACCATGATGTGCTCTCTGCAACAACAATGATGCATTACCACTCATGGGATGGGGGGGCTCATGAATTATTTATCAGGTTTATGGTGTCAGTTGTCTTTCAACAAGACACGTCTTGCGCCTTCCCTTTTGCACGTTACCTGCCTGGTTCCAGTCCCTGAATCCCTGAATACTAAAATGCTAGCCAGTCATTTTCCCCGAGCCAATCAGCGTCTTGTAGGCGAGATGGAATCTGCGTGATCATAAGGCGAGCAACAGGAAAAAACACGACGCCCGTGTCGAAAGTTGGTTTAGGTGGAGGTCATCTTGGATCCAGCTGTCCTACTTTGTTATGGCAGAACTTCTGGGGGTAGACAGTACAGAGCCTTGGCCAGAAACCAGAAAGTGAAATGGGCGGAGTTACACATTGTTTCCTGTTTTGTTACAGCGAACAACTCTTCTGAAGCTCTTTCAGAAGGGGATTTTAATAAGTGTATTTCTACAGTGACCAGTCTAAACAGTGTTAATTTGAAACCATTACAGACACTTTTTACAGTTTTTTACAGTTTTTACTAGTTTTACTAAAGTTTGTGTTCGCCTTTAATAGACCATTACGTGTTCACTTACCACCAGCGACATGATTGGTAGAAACAAATATGAAGCGAAAGAAAGTGAAACCCAGATTTGAGCTCGTCTACTATCAGATTTAAGATTCTAAATCGATAATCAGATTTTTGGGATTCAGGGGAAACCCCGCCCAGTATTTTTAAACTTCTCAGACAAAGGAAACGTCAGATTTAAGAATAACGCTGTGAAACGCAATAGAAATGCGGAAAGGTTCTCATGCTAGCGCCTTACCTCCGCTCCTTGAGATTAAACAGGGTTCTACCCGGGTATGTGTTTGTGTGTGACTACAGGTTCGCCGAGTACGACACGAGCTCGTGCAAACAGAAACCGGCGGTGGCGTACACGCTGAAGCTGCTGATCGGCGTGGCGCCGGTGGCCTTCATCATCACGGGCCTGATCATCCTCATCTTCTATCCCATCAGCGAAGAAGTGCGTCTGCGCAACAGGACAAGTCTGGAGGAGCTACGGTGAGCGACTACCACAGATATGCCACCAATATGACATCTTCAAATTAAACGTGGTTTTACTGGCTGCTGAGAAGGTTTTATTGAGTTGGGGTGAGGTGTGATGATTTCCATAGGAAACGTTGATTTCAGTGGTTTCAAAACGTTTTTTAGCGTGTGACCCCAACTTCCACACACATTATCTTAAACGTAATGAACGTCTGCCCGTCATATCAATGTCCCAGTGAACTTACGTGCATTGAGCCACATTAAGCGATTAATAGCAGTTTGCTCGTGATTACAAGGCATTGGGCAGCCTGTTTCTTTAGACCCAACCTTTGTGACCTTTCAAACCTTTTAAATATTTGTTTCAATCTACAACGCATCGTCAAATATCTAATAGCGTTAAAGTCAGCAATCTCCCGCGACCACATATACATATCAGGTGACATCCCGACAAACGGTTTGGGAAACCCAGGTTAAGTCCCATAGCAAGGAGTTCAGGTTCAGGTCTAGGTTGTTATGTTGAGTCAGAGAGAGCTGAGATGGACCGAAAGTCGCAGTTGACAGTTGAGCTTGAACGGGGACGTGAGACGTTGTGAGAGCCAATGCTAAGCACGATGTTATCAGATGTATTGATTGTTAGTAATCAGCTGGATTATCATGGGAACACAGAAGCGAAGGACAAATACAATTAAATAGTTAAGGGTCTAAAAACACAACTTAAAAATCAACGTTATTATAACCCTACTAATAACACTACTATATTCCTATTAATGATGGACAAGTCAGCCTTCCAGGTTGGGTAGGTTGATGGTGTATACATCTGGGTGGACACTTATGTCACTGACGGGTCGATTTTTTAATTGTTTGTAATGGCGAATTAACATCACAATTGGTGGTAAAATAGGGGGACTAGTGATCTTTTGGAGCTCAATGTGAAAAGCAGCTAACCATTAGTTGATTCTGATGTTATCTATTAATAGCCGTCATAATGAATTATTGATAATGAATGATGTCCCCCTCCCAAACAGGAAACAAGGCATCATGTCCAAAACGCTGGAGAACTCGAGCAGCGTGTGACCTTGACCTGGGGGGAGACGAAGCACATCCATTCCAGATTTACTCTGGAACGTTCTTTATATTATAGTGTATATTACACTGATCTCATTTTGTTTTCACGTAAACATTTAAGTTTCTGTGTATTCACATGGACATGTAATGTATAGCCATCTTGAATATATTGAATATATATATATATATAACTTATTTATATAGAATAATGTATCTTATTTTGCAGTGTAAAGTTATACATTGCGAGTATTTATTAATGGTATCAGATTACAGTGGGTTGATATGGACATAATAAAATATTGTAAAAGTTGGTTACTGGCATATCAAGTCATTTCGCCTGTGCACAAAACGATGCGCGTATGAGCCGTTTCTCTTGAGTCGAGCGCCCTCTAGTGGTGCATTACAGCAAGTAGTTGCAGTGTCAACCAACCACAAAAAAACAGACATTGTGCCACTGCTTAAATTGTGAATGGAAGAAAACCAGGATATTGCTGAGGTTTAGTGCTATGATAGGATGTGTGAATCAAGGTTACATTAGCATGGGTATCCATATATACTTTCTGGTAATAAGTAGTACACATCTCTAGTTTCTCAGAGGAAATAAATAGAATACTCACAGGAGCACATATTGTGGAAATAATTTATTCTGTAATACAAGCCATTAATAGCCAACAGAAAATAGCTAACGTTTGGACAGCAATGGCACCCAAAATGGAAATGGGCCTTAAAATAAAAAATAATTCTGTTTAATTATCTTCTGATAAAATAATCATAAACTATAATGGTCAAACTTACTGCATAACAGTGTTATTGGCTTGTTATTGTAATCCCTCAACATTCAAGTAGGTTTTGGTTTCAAAGCATCACGCATGTAAATGTTACGTTTGTAGAAAGTACAGCACACCAGTACAAAAATAGATCACTGTGAAGCAATCAACGTAGCTCTGCTTTGAAATTGATGCATCCATTCGGAGCCAATCCCCGCTTTGATAATACCTAAATTGATATTTTTATTATATATGCATGAGGTTAGGCTTGTTTTGTTTGAAGTCCCGCTCCGCAGTTTAAATACGGTTTAGAAACGGTCGTGATTTCGTCAAGTCCCGACGGTTATCGTGGTTGCTACGTGGCGGCTTCCATTGTCGCTGGGAGGGCGCTGTGGCTCTGGCTGGGGCTGGGGCTGGGGCTGGGGGTGGTGGTGGGGGTGGGGGTGGGAGTCGGGGACGA
>JAOPJO010000097.1:4733772-4750105 GCA_027123675.1 Molva macrophthalma
CCCCCCGCCCGCCGCCCGCCGGGCCGCGGGCCGGGGGGGGGGGGGGGGGGGGGGGGGCGGGGCCGGGGCCCGGGGGGGGGGGGGGGGGGGGGTCCGGGCTCCCGGGGGTCAGGAGCGGGGCCTTCCTGAGCCCGTTCCGCACGGTGACCTCGTCCCTGGACTTGAAGGTCAGCGGTACGAAGCCGCTGGCATCGGCCACCAACACGATCCACAGCGGCCCTGGAACCACAAAAGGAAAAACTTGATGGAACAAATTTAAATCACCGGGCGATCATGGATGTCCGGTTCCTCCTGGGTAAGTGTCGAGGTGCCCCCGAGCAAGACACCTAACCCTGGCTGCTCCCGACGAGTTGGCATTTGCCTTGCATAAGCGACACCGCAGTCATGTGTATGAATGGGTGTATGAATGGGTGAATGTGAGGCACTAATTGTGAAGAACTTGTGGTAACGGCAGATTTTGTTGTAGTCTACAAAAAAAACTGTAGTACCACATTTACAAATGACACATTAATGAAATACATTATGCATAAAATGTTTAGTACAAACTCATTTATAGTCACCAAGGGAAAACCAAATAAATATAGCGCAAGTTATAAAAACAACAACAGTCCTTTTGGGAAGACAACGAGGTAAACTCCCTTCTGTTCAGACTTTATAATCCAGGCTAGGCTAATCTGTAATCACTTCCAATTATAGCAAACACACACGCCAACGCAGCAAACAGGAAGAGTGGAACATTTGCACCCGTAAACGGTGCACTCCTCCTCCTTTATTGTTCTTTTCCCATGTTCCTACGCTGTTGGTGTAAACACTTTCAACTTTCAGCTGATCTCGAATGTAAACATGAACCTGCCACACACACACACACACCCACCCCTGTATGGCGTTCACCTATCAAGTCATTAACCTTTGGTCCAGGGTCACAACATGCTCCAAGCTTCCATCAAAAGTCATAAGAGAGAAGTGGAAAAAGGTCTGTGCTTTATAACCTCAAGTAGATCAGGAGGAGTCCAAATGAGTTTTGTTCTGTACAACATCTCTGTAACAACAGGAAACAAGGCGTAACTCCGCCCCCTTGCAGTCCTGCTTTCCGGCCCAGGTTCTGTGCCATCTCCCCCCCAGCCCCCCACCAGATGATCTGATGTAACATAGTACAACCGCTGGATCCCAGATGACATCCATCAGGAGTGACACAGTGTAGGCTCACTGCAAAAGAGGCAAGAAGAAGGAAAAACAACGGCGAGACGTACCGTACATCATCTCCACGGTGGTGAGGTTGAAGAGGTCGTGGAGCGCGCTCAGTCGCAGCTTCCCCTCGCACAGCAGCACGGGCCTGCGCTCGTCCGTGAAAACGTTCTCCGACAGTTGCTTCTGTTAAAGAACCGGACGCATTCACAGATTCAGGATAGTGTAGTACAGTGTGTAGGGGGCAGGATAGTGTAGTACAGTGTGTAGGGGGCAGGATAGTGTAGTACAGTGTGTAGGGGGCAGGATAGTGTAGGGCTGGGGTGCGTGACTCCCGTTTGTTAATAACCTTGCATCTGTATTCACTGCAAGTCATTTTGGATTATCAGCGGCTAAATGCCACAATAGTAAAGAGTAAATCATGAATGAATTTCATTTAAAAACGTATTCACCCCCCCCCCCTACTTTTTGGAAACATGCTTATTGTATTTAAACAACTCGCTGCTATGGACTCCTAGCCATGTTCAGTTATTCCATATTATTCCAGATACATGTTCTACCACAGATATTGATTTTGCAGTCGGTATATGTTCTGCCGTAGTCAATTCTTCTCTTCAGAGCAACCTTACGTAAAGCTAGGAGACACTCATTTCGCCAACTCCATTAAGTGAGGTCTTTCCTCCTCGCTAATCCCTGAGGAGAAAGTAGCAGTGGAGGAGGATTAGGGTTGTTTAAGCCGCCCCGTCTGTCTCTGGAGCAGCTAATATAAGAACAGCAGAGAAATCCTTTCTCCGCCACCACAAATCCGAAAAACACATGGACACCATATGTGTGTATAGTGATCTAAACACACGCTACTACCTCAGCTGTATACACAACGTCTCAAAAAAACTCTCTCTCTCTCTCTCTCTCTCACCTGACATGTGACGTTGACGTACGGCGGTTCGTACGCGCCCGGGTACGGTGTGCCGGCCGCGGCGATGGCCTTCTTCCCGTTCTGGGCGTAGTCTCGGATCTCCACCACGCACTGCTGCACGTCCGAGAAGCGTGCGAACAGCCGCTCCATGTTCTCCACCAGCTGCTCCAGCCCGCGCTCCCGCGCCCCCGCCCTGTCCGGCGTCGGTGTTGTTGTTGTTGTTGTTGTTGTTGTTGTTGACCCTACCTCGGACGGGGGGGGCGGTGGCTTGTCGGGGGCGTCGTGGCGCGGGGCCGGGGAGCTGGCCCGGCTGGAGTCCCGGCTTAAGGTCCCGGCCAGGCTGGCGGGGACGGCGGCGTGCACGCGGCCGGCGACGTGGGGCTTCATGTCAAGGTTGTCCGCGGCGATGGAGGAGCTGCTGGAGGTGGTCGAGAAGATTGCCCGGCTGGTCACGGGGCTGGGCTCCACGCTTTGCACCGCCTCCACCTCCTCCACCAGCTTATGCTTGCTGCTGCTGCTGCTGCTGCTGCTGCTGCTGCCACTGCTGCCAGGGCAGCACACCGTGGCCCCGTCCGGCAGCACCAGATCCTTTATCCCCTGACACAGGAGCTCAATCCTGGGCATGAGGTCCGAGTGCCTCCTAATCCTCTCGTGGGGGAGGTGAGCCGGGGACTCGGGGCGGTGGAGGAAGGCCGAGGGCGAGGCGCCGGTCGGGACCAGGTCCACGTGGTTGCTCTGCATGAGGTCCTTGGCCACGATGCGCAGCATGTACTTGTCTGTATTGGAGGAGGAGGAGGAGGAGGAGGCGGCGGAGGGGAGGAAGGCGGCGTCTCCGGAGCTCTTCTGCCGGCCCACCATGAGCAGCAGCAGCTTGTCGCTCAGGAAGCACGCTCCCTTAGGCCGCTCGTTCTTCTGCAGGGAGATCTGCTGCACGTTGGGCACGGCCGACGCCGTGATGCAGTACACCAGCACCATGCTGCAGGCGTTGGACGCCACCGCCACCGTGGAGCCGCGCGGGTCGAAGGCCACGATGTCCGGCACCAGGATGCCCGGGATGCTCACCTTGCGGCTGGTGGTCACCTTGCGCTCGTAGGTGACCAGGATGAGGTGGGACGAGTCCTGACCCGAGCCCGTCACCGTGTCCCGCCGCTGCAGGTGCAGCAGCGGGCTGGGGTCCGAGCGGCGGTGGCGGGCCAGCAGCTGGGTCAGGTCCACGGGGCCCGAGGAGGCCAGGGAGGAGCACGCCGTCTCCAGGAACCTCCTCCTGGACGACTCTAGCGCGCCGTCGTCACTGGCATCGTGGTGGCCGTGTGCATCGCGGGCAGGCATCTCGAACGCCATGCTGGCGTTGAGGCCGCACAGCCTGTCCAGTGGCAGCTCCGTTGCTACGGCAACCTGCGACTCCCCCGTGGGCTGGATGGTGCAGACGTTGCCGCCCACGTCGAACACGGGGCAGAAGGCGCACGGCAGGAGGCTCTTGTGGATGTCGTTCCACATGAAGGAGTGCAGGGCGCTGCCGATGGCCACCACCAGTCGCGTGCCGTCCTTGGTCCAGCACGCGCAGTGGATGACCCCCGACGCACAGATGTCCGCCTTAACCCTGCGGTTATCCACCCGGACCGAGAACAGCACGGAGGTGTCACGCTTGGTCAGCACGGCCAGGATGTCCTGCCTGGGGTGCCACACGCAGCCCTGAGAGAGCAGAGGGAAGGGCTCGCTCATCTCGCACGTCTGGGTGCACAGCAGCTTGTTCTGCTCCAGGGCGCTGAGCTGCAGCTGCCACACGGTGATGTGCTTCTTGTGTTGGACGGCGAGGAGCGCTTGGGAGCCCTTGCAGCACAGCGGGCCCCAGAAGAGCCCGAAGACGTGCTCGAACTGCCCGATGACGTTGGTGTCCCCGAATTTCACCTCGCCGTTGACGTAGAAGATGGACGTGAGGCAGACCTGCTTTCCGTCCGTCCATGCAATCCCGTGTACGGGATGAATGGCCTGGTGTAGGGCGTTAAGGCCCGTCCTCAAGAGCTTCGCCTTACCCAGCTCCATTCTAACCAAGAATTGCTCGTTTGAGTTATTTTGTCAAGACTCAAACACAACTCACTCAAAAGTCGTGGAGTAGAGGTAGACTGTATCCGATCGGAAGAGCGTTGTCTTGTTGAGCGCTCTGGCTACGGCTATAGCCATACACAGACTAGCAATAGAAGACGACTTGTCCCCTTCAATGTACATGACTTAATCCCCTATCCATGCGTTAGTGACGGAGGTTAATAGCTGATTACACTGAGTGACGCAGATCCCACACGCTTAGCAGCGACTCAAACGCGAGGCAGGTATTCCCCCACCTGGCAGCCCTTTGGTGCGAGCCATCGACTATTAACGTTAGTTGAATACATCAAAAGCAAGTGACTCACGTTACTGTGTTGCAACTCCCAAAAAGCGATGACATATAATAAACTGGTGTGTGCATTTTAAGTGTTTAAGTGTTAAGAGTGAAATATAAATCGCTCCAAAACCAGTATGATGTTTGCATTGGCGTAACAGTTACTATGCGCATTACCTTGCGCATTTTTTCCCGCGGCCAACTCACGTTTCCCCAGTGTTTACTTTTACTTTTCTTAACCCGGAAATAAACTGAGATCCAATGGACTTGTGGGAAATGGCGTCCATGAAACTATGAGATTATGTTTTTTACTTAGTCCACATGGGAGCACTGTTTAGCTGCAGTGTTTGATTTGGCTGGGGTTGAGCTAAAATTTGCAGTACAATCTGGGTCAAAATATTTTTTGATAATACATAATAATGTATTAGATCATATGTAATGGTGGATCATTTCACATCTGTAAAACTAATTAAAACATGCAATAAAGTAGCGAGTCTCCCCAAGTACAACAACAGGGTAGTGATGATATTTGAGGGGGTGGGGTGGGGGGGCGGTTATACATCTCTATCCGACAGTTTAATGACCACATCTTTGGTTGGCACAGTATGCTGGTGGTCGCTGAATGCATGCTTCCTCCGTGTTGAGCCCGTTAAGTGGCTGCAGCATTAGATTAGTACTCTTTATAGACTTCATGCTTTAGGAACCACGTTTCATTTAGTGCAGTAATGGGTGTGGAAGTGGAATCGATATCCCCCGGAGATGGTATGTAGATTTTTACGTGTTTGTGTGCGATGGTCAATACCATCGTCGGTCTATGATTGTTAATACAACGTCAATGGGCATTTGTATCATACAAGGAATGTTAACTTATCATGTTAAATATAGATATCCCAGATCGTGGGTCGGTGGTGTGTGGTTTCAGTAACACCTCCTTTCTGTTGCCATCCTCCTCGCTTGACCTGACATATTTTCTAGAACTCTCCACTCACTCCTGCCGCTTTCACATCAGTAGGGATGTCATGTGTCTTTTGTCTGTTTTGTAAATAAGCATTAATTACATGTATTCTATACATTCAAGGAAGGGGGCGGTAAGTATAACAACGGGACACACAACGGCGTTATGACATTACAATGTTTCCATATGACTGAGCCTCATCGCTTCGGTGGTAAATACATAGAGCCTATCATGTGTCTTACTTAAGTGGTTACAAATGGAAACACGAGGGTTACATCGTAAGCGTATGCGAGGGGAAACCTACACGTCTACGGATGGTCGACACAATGATCGTCCACTCTACTGATTATAATACACTTCATGAATGGTCTAAAGCAGCCTAACCAAGTCCATATGATGAACAGTGTTTATTTTCAATATAAATGCACCCTCGATGTTGTCCTTTTGACTGATAATATATACGTGAATTATGTTTGTATTGGAATTGCCCAAACCCCATTAATAAATCATGAGTGGGCGAGACAATCTTTTTCTTTGGTCAAAATATTTACATTTTATTGATGACTCATCAATAAAATTACATAAATAAAAGGTAATTAATACTGCGGTTCTGGTAGGGGTGCAGTATAGGCCTAGCCTGGGAAGCAGACGAATATGCGAGCTCATTTTTTATTTGCTCTGGCATATGCGTCTGGCCCCCTCCCGTTCAGACAGATTTCCAGCAGACCTACAATGAAATGAAGAGAAAGTATCGTAACTACCACCTCTCTCTATTAATCCCACAGCAGATACTCTGAGTACTTTGGTGGCAACCACTTGGACTGCAAATTAAAAGCTATACCAAAGGTCGATCAATGCTGATATCAGTTAGACACAGACAGTGACGTTGTCCAGGACATTTGTGTGGGACCGGCTGGCGTTAGGCTAGCATCATGCACACGACACATGTTTAATATACATGTATAATACACAAACGCACTGTCAGGAATTTGATAGCCCTCTCTTCTCAAGGCTAGTAAATCAATAGTCTCTACAAGCAAACGTAAGGCGAATACTAGAAGGTACATCACCGCCTTCCACATACCACGTCATGAGGAGGATTTCACGTTTGTGCCAAGAACACGTTGTGAGGCTTAATCCCAAGTTTATAAGATGAACAACCTTCTGAGATGTGAAAACACACAATAACACATTCTTCCGTTTGTTTTTTTCTGTCCCTTTTTACCCCTTTAACAGGAAGAACATTTCCAAAGAAGGGCCAGACGTGTGTGGTGCATTACATAGGTAACGACTGCAGAGACACACTGGTCTCATCCAACATCATCCACACCTCACCGCTTTTGCTGTCTGCTTGGTCATCTTTAAATCAAGTCTTTTAGCAGTCACTAATCCAGTGTGATTTACAAATAGGGATGATACTAATTATGGTATAGAATCAAAATTGGAGTAAAGACAAAAAAAATGTGTTTCTTTTTTTAATAACGCGTTATACTCACATCTTGAGATGCATGTATTGAGAATACATCTAAGATACAAAGCGCGGTTTGAATTCCACGTTCGAGCTAAAAACAAGCAAAGTGCACCAGTCAATTCCAGGGGAAATATGTGTCTTTACTAATATATGGAGCTCCACTGGTCTGGATGTTTATTGAAATATGCCGTGATTTAAGTCATGCAAATTGGTTGCCTGCGTTTGCGCGTTCTGCTTTTTCATGTCTCATGTGTTTTCATGTCCACTCTAAAAATGTTTTTAATGAAAAGGCACAAAGCCACCATTTAAATGCTAATACACACGCACACACCCACACACATACCAATTGGAGGGCGAGGCATTGAAATGGCTGTTTGGGGAAACACATTTTTATCCCTTGGGCATGGGAGTCATGACAAGTAGGTCAGACAGAACGTAAACAAAAGGCAGGTTTCTTTTTCTTCATCTGTCGGCCCATCCCAGGCCTCGGTACGTTGTGCCTCCCTGGCAGAGCAGTGCCAGACGAGATAAGTTCAATTGACCTCCCCCATGGGGATAGTGTAGTGCTTGGGGTGTTCAACTCCCAACCGAAAAGAACTGCGTTCGAACCCCAATGTCCGCAGTCTGTAGGTTCAATGCTCCTTAATGACATGTATCTCAATGCAGCTCAATGTCAGTGAAGGTAAAGGAGTTCATAGTTGTATATTAGCTGTAAATAGTAGTAAACTGGTGGAAATCTCTCTACTGAGGCTGAAGTTGTGCTTGTAAGTGGTTGTGTTTTGAGTAGGCATTGGTAGGCAGGCTAGCTTTCGTCGCAAACGGCGCGGCGGTGACTGAGATGTAGAAAAACAGGTTTTCATGAGGCCCCCGGTCTTTGTATTATTAATATCATTAAGATTTTATAATCCTATTACATAATTATTGATTGCGTCATGCTTTGGGAAGAGCCCTGCTGGTAATCAGAGGTTGTACCTTTAATTGGTACTATGTACTGTCTATTCATTTAGCAAATGCTTTTATCCAAAGCAACTTTAAAGTTAATTCCGATGCACGTCATTAAGCAGTGGGTCAGGGTAAGGCATCTGGCTCAAGGTAGGCCGAGGACCCTGGTGATCGAACCGGGTGCCTTTCGGCTGGGAGTGGAACTCAAACAAACTCTTCTTAAACATTGTTCCTGAGAGGCAGCGGACAGAAGCAGGGTAGGTAGGGTAGCCCTTTGTATTTATAACTCTACATATCAATGGAGTTTCCTTAATCAACCTTAATAGGCGACGTTAACGAACCCATGCAACACTGTACTCGGACCCCTGCCATGCTGGAGTATCACTCTCAACCACAGTTGAGACATTCAAAGCATGCAGAGTACACACATGCACACACCCTCTCACACACACACACAAATACACACACACACACAGTAGATGGCGTGTAATGTGTAATAACCTTGGAGATGCTGCAAGCTCTTGTGCAGATTGCAGAATGAGTGTTGCATCCACTGTGGATACTCAAATTAGCTCAGGCGGTCAACGCAATAAGCCTACACCCTAGTTAACGCAATGTCGCATTCATTATTCAGCCCCCCTTTATATATAATTCTATGTTGTATTTAAGGTATTCCTGTGGCTTTGACAATAGTGCCCTGATTTCATGTCAATAATATTTGCCCTGTTTTTAATGAAAAGTCTTAAGACTTAGCAGGATTAAATTGCCTTGCTCATGGGCATATTTAAGCACCTATCAGAAAGAGCGTCATGTTCTCCTGCAAGGGGATCATACTTCCTCCATCTTCAGCTTTAGGATATTATAAAGCAAAGAAAAAGCAATTGATCCTCATTAGGTTAGGGACTCCTGGTTGTGACAACAACAGAGAGGTTACCACTGACAACACGGGGGATCCAAACGTTACAAACGATGTCATGGGCTAAATGGGGACGGTGCTCCTTACCATGTTTGACCTCCTCCTCGTCTTCGCGGGTGAAATGCGATGAAGCAGAGAGACTCAACACAGCACTTTGGCGGGTCTGAGTGTCACACGGAAATAGATCGGGAAATACAGGTCCGTCATTTAGGAGATAGCCAAGGCTCGGCTTCTGCAGGGGAGAATGCCTGGTGTTATGCAATGGGCCGTGGGAGTTTAACTCTCCAGTCTCTCACTCTTCTCTTATCTGTCAGCAGTGAAGAGCGAGAGGGACAGCCGGAGGAAGCAGCGTTCAGCATTCATGTCTGTCATCAAGTGGTGTTTGACAATCTGATGTGCAAACTATAAGGTGTTCTGGTGATAGAATTATATAGCGAAATCATTGGGTTATTCGAGATGTGCTGCCTGAACCTGTGCAAAAAATACATGCTAAAGAAGACCATCTTTTGAAACGACCATTTTGTCATTGAAGAAATCTGTAAGAGATTTGTTAGCACAAATAGACCTATTTCAAACTGTTTACTCTTGCTGAACTAGCTAATACAAGCATTGAGATCACAGTAATGGTACACATCTGAAACTAAGTATATATTCTTGACAGATGCTAAACACAGACACACACACACACACTAACTCATTCATAAATGTAGTAAAATCACATGCACTGAAATAAGACTATGATGGTTGGCGGTGTACTATATGTTTGTTTGTATTGTGTGTCTGTCCTGGGGAAAGTGAAGGAGAGTATGCGGATTTAACAACTGTGGTTGACCTTTGACCTTGGCAGCCCCCAATTAGTCCACTCACCCAGCTCCCAGCTTACCATACATCTAGCTCTTCCCCCTGGGTTTCCCACATTGGGCGAATTGAGTCGGTTGAGGGTGATTGGAAAGTCCAATATCATCTGGCAATATCACAGTTTTCAAAAGGTGGGAATCTTATTCCCACTTTTTGTAAATTTTTTTTTTTTTTTTGCTTTGACACGTCTATGTAGGAACGTGCCGCCGACAGCTAGCCTTGCACACACACTATCCGATTTCACCTGTGCCCGGGCCAGAGAAGCTAGCCGACGTAGCCGGACACTGAGACGGGGAGCTACAGGGAGCAGAGTAAAAATAGCCTTGTAGCTAACTGTGCTGCTCCACAGCTAGCCGTATAGCAACACGGCTCTGAGCCGGGTAACACTCTCTCACACCCCTCAGGACAGAATCAGGGAGTGGACCCGGCAGGAAAGGGAGTGAACCTTGAGCATTAGATTATCACAGAGAAGGACAGATAGACCTAGCACCACCCCTTTACATAGCCCCAGGCCAGGGAACATAACGATAAGATTGTCGGCTATTGGTTGTGGGGCGTAGTCTAGTCTAGTCTAGTAGTCTACTCTAGTCCCTGAGAAGGGTTTGTTTTACTGTTAGCTTACTCGCAAAGCAGTCAATCCTAAACTCCCAAATTGTGTACCCCAAGAGGTACGAGAATTAAAATTCGAGCAGGGTATTTTTAGGAGAGGTTTGTCTCATCGTTGCTCTGCAATGAAGGGAAACAGCCTCACTGCAAGGCTGAGACACAACGTTGGATGCGAAGGCGATGTCCTCATAGAACCCATCCAACAACTAGGTTATGTAAGATACAATCAATGTTAATTTAATATCTGACCATCTCGCTTGTAGGATGTAGTATTGACGGTGTATTCTAGCAGGTGCTAACAGTCTTGCTATGCGTTAATGAACTCGCTGACTCCAGAACTGGACCATTACCAGACCACTGATATCTGGACGACAGGGGTTCTGCGAAGCTGACTAAGTTTAGTTGGATTGAAACGGGAGAGGCCGTACAGTATCAATCAGGTTTCACCTTAACTCTAATTCTGAGCTGTTGCGTGAGACTTTATTACACAAACGCTAATTCCATTGTGGAGATGGATAAATCACATTGACATGTCTCATTCTTGTTGGCCTCCATAAGAAAGTACTAACAGACTTCAAAGATGGAGGCTGTGGTTTGTGAGCTCGATATAAACCCGAGGTCTGATGACTACACGGAATGTTATCTCACTCCTCATGACACAGAAAATATCATAGCTCATCTTTTCTCTCCCCCCCCATCTCTCTCTCTCTCTCTCTCTCTCTCTCTCTCTCTCTTCTGCCTTTTCTTGGCCCCAGACTAACTTTATTTGTTGTCTCTCTCTCTCCATTAACGTCTGCCAGACAAACTAACTTAGCCCTAATGGGGTTTATCGTTGCTGGACGCGATAAGAGTTCAGAGTACCGTGGTACTGCACAGTACTGCAGTATCCCTGCCCCTGTTTGGTTCTCCCTATGTTTTCTTTCAGCATACCGGTGTAGGAATGGCCTATTTAACATCGGGGTGGTGGGGGGGTGGGGATAATCTTAACGGAACTAGGCCACTGCTTCCTGTGCCATGTTTCCATTCTTCACTTAGGTCATTTGAAAACAAGCCCAGGGGTCTTGATATGAAGCGGATGTGAAATGGATTCCTATTTTTGGGAAAGAGCCCATTTTAAAATAAAAAAATTAGTAGATCTTTGATCGGGGAAAAACCTTATTCCACAACCTTTTGACATGGCTTGCATGGACCTGAAATCAACATGTGCTGATGGCAAATAATATAGTGAAATGAACAGTGAGGACGTTAACCATGTACAATGTACTAACACAGTGATATTCTATTCAAATACTTTATTTACAAAATAAGTATAATTACATTTCCATTTAGTCATTTGGTGACACAACTCACTCTAATTGTACTGGTTATGTTGGTCTGTAATTATATAAGTTGTCTTGTGGTGCAGGTATGCTGCAAAATGGAAAGAAGTTTGACTCTTCCCGCGACCGAAACAAGCCCTTCAAATTTAAGATTGGACGGCAGGAAGTCATCAAGGGCTGGGAGGATGGAGTGGCTCAGGTAAGGAGGAGCAGCACAGCATCACATGTCTTACAAATTAGGTTTGTCATTTGTTAATGCGTTCAGGTCAAGTTCAAGGCAGGTCAAGTTTAGCTGTATAGCATCACTGCTACACTCTCAGTGGCAGTGTAAATGTAGTATGCTTGGGGAATAAATCAATTACCTTAATCAAACTAAGGTTTTCAGATGATAATGAATAGTGATTTTTTTTTTTTAATGACTAAGATCGGTTCAATAGTGTTGCATCATGTCAATGTACTGATTGACCCATGAAGTGCTGCTCTCCTCTCTCTTCCTTCTCCAAGATGAGTCTGGGCCAGAGGGCGAGGATCACCTGCACGCCAGACATGGCGTACGGGGCCACCGGTCACCCCGGGGTCATACCCCCCAACGCCACTCTCCTCTTTGACGTGGAGCTCCTCAAGCTGGAGTAGCGATGACTGTCATGAGTCAAAGGTCAAAAGCTTAAAGGTCAATTAGTGGGAGATGGAAATGAGGGGGCTGCATTTGGCACAATCTATTCCCCACAGGGATGTCACTTGTCACGTGGGTGGCTGCCCCCCCCCCCCCCTCCATCCTCTGTCTGGACCCATCGTTCGAGTGTCTACAGCCTGCTTTGTTGTCGCCACTGTACGGTTAGAAACTGCAATGAAGATACCGATATTTCTTCTTTTGCCCTTTTTTTGGTCTTATTGTTTATGTCAGTTGGTTGACCCATGTGCTGTTTTTGCTTTATTTTATTGAATTTAATATTATACTTTTATACTATCAATACAGATGCAACCGACCTGAAGTCACACTACATTGCAATACAAAAATGTATAGTACATTGACTAACAGTCTTCTCATGCAAAGGATGGGTACACTTCAAAAGTACAAAGCTACTCTGTATTTCAACTGGGCATCACCGGCTACTCTCCATTGATTGCCACTTTGATCAAATGTTTGTCCTGCTGATTGCTAATGAATTATACTTTCTTTAATATATTTTATATCCCTCTAAAATCTTGACTGCAATCGTGCTGCATATTGAATCCAAATCCAATATTGTACATAACTCAATTGAGACATGGCAACAATGGTTGTTTGTTTTCAACACATTAAAAATGCTTCTTACTGTCTCGAGTTTAGTTTGTGTGTATGTGAGTGTGTGTGTGTGTGTGTGTGTGTGTGTGTGTGTGTGGGTGTGGGTGTGGGTGTGGGTGTGGGTGTGGGTGTTGTGAACTTTAAAGTAGGCCTAAGTACTTCTGAGCAGAAGGCAAGAGGTGAAATCGCCACCTGGTGGTCAAAGGTGTCACATTTATTAGAAATAAAAATGTAAAAACGACAGACTGATAGATTCGATTATAATTTGGTAGTTTTAATATTTTCTCACACACATACACACTACAACGATTGTGTAAAAAGTAAACAAATAACTCGAAAATACTTTTTAAAACTTTTCCTACAACGAAAAGAGAGACTGGAAATCAAGGCTAACGTTACATTAGAAGTACCAAAATGAACTGATTATTATGTCAAAAGCTATCAATTTAATAAAGAGAATTCTAAATATTAACAATTGTTTACATCAAATTAACTGGAATAGCCTAGAATATATCTTTTTGGAATACCACTATGGACATGCTTGATATCTAAAATAAATGTTTTGTAAGAAAATGTGACTTTATTTCAGTTAAGACAGTGTCACATGTTGATATTATATTACAGTTATGTAGGGTACGGGTCCTCTTCCCGAAATTTTGTTCTTATTAACTTCCGGTGTCATGGGTCAAAGGGTGCAGAATGATACTCGCTGCTGATTGGCTGACTGTCAATGTTATGAGAATCCATTGGCTAGCATAACACACGCCTTGGCTCGACTTGACTCCAACACAACGCACTACAAGGTCAGAAATGTAAATGTATTACAGTCCTAAGTTACTTTAAAAACAAATGCATGTTTATTGGCACGACTCAACGTTATGCCCATCGATTGGCAAGCCAAATAATTGTACCGACCACATTGCAGATCACCCTCACACTCCAGGATAGCAAGTTATGCTATCCTTGTGTAACAGTACTTTCTATGTGCTGATTGCAAATACTATTCCTACATGTACATATACGACTTCACCTTCTAGATATATCTTATATATCAAGGTGTAGATGAAGGAATGTCATTGTATGCGGTAGTCGTTCAATTACATTATTTACTGCATTCACATCCATCTATGACTTGTCTTGTACAGGACTTGCCTCATGTGTGACACATACGGAGTATGATGAATGTTGTCTCACCCACGGGGCTAGGGCAGAACAGATATCCACCAACAATAACCAAATTGAGTCTATATAAAGTACAGTTTCCCCGCAATCGATGACTTTATCATGCACAGTTGATGCCATTACTGTAATCAAGCTCCACTTACATGTTTAATAACTGACCACTGTCACTCATTGACGAAACGGACTCATCGTCTTTGTCGTACAGGTGTCCCCTGCTTAGTCACCCAGGCGGCACAGAGCATGTTGACCGCACAGAAGGCATGCGCGGCGTTGGCTGCAAGACGGCTCCTCGGCGCGTCTGCCTCCTCAACATCCTCCCCTATCACCTGCCAGTTTCACACCGCCTCGCCACGCCGCGAGCAGGTGGAGCTCAATCCCAAATGGGCCGAATTGGCCAAGAAACAGCTAAAGGGGAAGGACCCAGAGGATCTCATCTGGCGCACGCCAGAGGGCCTTAACGTCAAGCCCGTCTACACCAAGGCGGATTCGAACGCATCCGCAGATGAACTGCCTGGCGTGTTTCCCTACACTAGGGGTCCCTATCCCACCATGTACACCTTCAGGCCGTGGACTATCAGACAGTATGCTGGCTTCAGCACCGTGGAAGAGAGCAATAAGTTCTACAAAGATAACATAAAAGGTGAGCAACAGACTATACACTATAGGAAATGCTAATTAATACTAACGTTTCAAGGGTCGAATCCCAATGGCTACCTGGAGACATCCCTGCGCAAGAAGCCTATCCCATAGTTGCTCATTGACATAGAAAAAATGTTTTCACTGAAATTCACTAAGTAGTTGTAGTTGAAAGAAAATGTACAACCAAGGGGGAAAAAAGCAAACAAATAAGTGCTAAATAAAAAGATAAATGATTTACTGCTTGATGAGGGAAGTTATATGGATTTGGTGACAAGTCATCAAGGCATTATTTGTCCTCAGATTACATGTTAGCCCAATAGGACTGATTGTATGAAAGCTTTGCTCAATGGGGTTAAACAGCTTGTGTGTCAGAGATGATGTCTACAGAAACAAGTGATTAGTTAATTGACTGTAATGTACAGGAATTGGAGTTGGGCTATTTTGTACTTGTATGATGTATGATGTATCAGCACTTTGACTGTTACTAATATTTGTGCTGGGCTATAGTGACTTTTTAAAACTTTAAAAACAGTTTGGACCCAAGTATGGGAGGGTGATCCCATACTATGGGCCGTGTCAATAAAAGGCGAAATAAAATTTGACTTTATTGCAAGAACAGGAAATCAAATGGGATTAATGGAGACATGGTTGACTCGCATCGTTTTTTATTTGATCGATTTCGTAATGCCCGCCTCCCAATTCCCCCCCCCCCACCCCCTCGTCCATTTCCCGCCTCACAGCCGGCCAGCAGGGCCTCTCAGTGGCCTTCGACCTCCCCACGCACCGCGGCTACGACTCTGACAACCCGCGAGTCCACGGCGACGTGGGAATGGCCGGCGTCGCCATAGACACGGTGGAGGATGTCAAGCTGCTGTTTGACGGCATCCCCCTGGAGAAGATGTCCGTCTCCATGACGATGAACGGTGCGGTGATCCCCGTGCTGGCCATGTTCGTCGTGACGGGCGAGGAGCAGGGCGTGGACAAGGCCAAGCTGACCGGCACCATCCAGAACGACATCCTGAAGGAGTTCATGGTCCGCAACACCTACATCTTCCCCCCGGAGCCCTCCATGCACGCCATCGCTGACATCTTCGCGTACACGTCCAAGGTATTTGTCGTTGTCGAAACCGTCGTCCTGTTTTCTGAAGGGGCCCTTCACCCCTCGCTCCTTGTCTGGTGGAAGGCCTCTCCAGGAATTGTTTGGTTTATTTCAGGGAGGGGAGAACATTCATCCAAACTCTGTAGGGTGTCAAGCCATCGAGACGACACAAATCACAAAACTAAGCTGAAACACATGTCTTGTTTAATGAGAAGGAGGTGGCAGCTGGTCTATAGTCACTGGCCATTATATACTCCAAATGTCGCTGTTAAACGTCATCTACAGAAACGCACACAAACACTATTACCACCATCATATTTACCCCACAAATGACACATGGCACTTAAACATTATTACACAATATTATTATTATTAATAATAATATAATTATCAATATTTAATAAGATAATGATTAATAATAATATATATTATTTATATTATAGATATACACTCACCGGCCACTTTATTAGGTACACCTTGCTAGTACCGGGTTGGACCCCCTTTTTCCTTCAGAACTGCCTTAATCCTTCGTGGCATAGATTCAACAAGGTACTGGAAACATTCCTCAGAGAGTTTGGTCCAT
>JAOPJO010000097.1:4750169-4765862 GCA_027123675.1 Molva macrophthalma
CGTCTTGACCAAGTCTACATGCCTAAATGCATTGAGTTGCTGCCATGTGATTGGCTGATTAGAAATTTGCGTTAACGGGCAGTTGGACAGGTGTACCTAATAAAGTGGCCGGTGAGTGTATATTAATTATATTAATTAACTATATTATTATTATTAATAATAATTATAGTATGATAAGAGTGTGAGGATTCTATGCTGAGGTTGTAGTTTGGCCGGTGTGGGTGGGTGTGTGGTGGTGGTTAGGGTAAGCCTGTGTGTGAGGATGCTATGCTGGGCTTGTAGTGTGGGTGTGTTGTGGGGGTGTGCTCGTGTCAGAGTGTAGCCTGTTTATTAGGAGGGGCTGCTAGTTGGCTTTTGTCTGTGAGGGCGCCTATGTTACTGTGTGGCCTGTGTGGGGGTGGTAGTCAGGGCAGAGAGACGAAGGCCTATGGAGGTTATGGTGCTTTAATGGTGTGTTAATACTCATACAAGGAATTTTTATGGTCCATGAAGCATGAAATTGATTGGATGACTTTATTGATTGGTTGTTGTTTTTGCCCCCACAGCACATGCCCAAATTCAACTCAATCTCCATCAGCGGGTACCATTTGCAGGAGGCAGGAGCCGACGCTATTCTGGAGGTGGCCTACACTATTGCCAATGGCTTGGAGTACTGCCGCACGGGACTCAAAGCTGGCCTCACCATCGACGAGTTTGCACCCAGGTACAGGGCGGTGATTGGTGTAAATGTCAAATGTAGGGTGGCGCTTTGTGTGTGTATGTGTGTATGGGGGGGATGGCACTGCTCACGATTCACAAAAGTCTTGGGCGCCTGTCTTTGTACGGGAAAACCATGAATCAGTTTCCAACGCACGCAATGTTTTTTTAGACGGGACTAAACAAATGCTCACCGTTTCTTGTGGCACTGTCAAACATAAAATATAAGAAGCGTTATGTGAAAAGTGGCTTAAGTATTTACATCGATGCTGAAACCTGGACAAAATAATTGTCTATGGCCCCCATTATATGTCACCACCCAAATAGGGGCCGGTTCTCTCCAACTGTCAACTGCCATTGCAGACCCCCACATTGGTCACACGCACAGAGAATTCCCTGGTCTTTAATTTCCGTGCTCTCCTCCACTAATTTCCGTACTCTCCAAACAACTGTCACAAACAGTTGCTTGTGACTTCCCATTATTGAATTGGACAGATGGAATGCTCTTACACTCTGGTTTTTCGTCCATTGTGCATAATGCACCACAATATGACACTGCGCAGACATGCTATTATTAATATAATAGAGTTGTGTTCTAGTCCGTAAGAACTACTCTTTTGCCGATGCTTTTACTCGTAGTGAGTTCGAGAGAGAAAAAAAAAGCATTAGTGCTGCCCATTCTTCATCTCCTTGCATTCTGTGATTTATGATTGATTGTAATCTCCCATTTGCACGCAATATGATTCTGTCTCCCTGTCTACATCAGACCCATTCCACCTTTTAGCCCCTGCTCAGGAATCCCAACCAGTCACCTCTTTGTTCCCTTGTCACTTTCCTCATAATAGTTCCTCCTGTCTGCCAATTTCTCTTTCTATTTTCTTTCTTTCCAATTGCAAAGATAGCAATGTTCTCGTCTTTCATCAACATTACGTTACAAAACGCTTGTCGGCCATGTAGTCCACGACTCAATCGATTTTGTATTGACCTCTTTCGTGACTTCACCTGGAAGGAAAATGTTCTGAACTCTGAAAGACCTGTCCCTCAAGTGCTGTGCAGGTGAGCACGCTGTGCTATAAATATAACTGTGTCTTCCTGCATTATAGAGGGGATTCTAAATGTCAGCCTTTGTATTAATTCCCTGTTTAAGGCCACAGCTTACCTCAAATTATCGTAACCTTTTAGTGCCGTAACTGTGATTGAATTTTAATGGCATAATAGAACTTAATTTAAACACACTGGGATCATCATCATTGAATTGGATATTTAGAGTTTTGAGCATTCCCTCATCAATAGATCTTTTAGGTTTGTGTGACAGGTCATTCAGTAGGTTGCATGGATTGGTATGGGGTGTGCCTGATACACTACATGATTTTCCGTTCAGCTGACTTCATTGAGAAATGTTTCATGACACAGGGGAAATGTGTCTCATGCCTACCGGTTTTTATAGTTTCCAATAGTGTATTTTGTGGCAACAGACTATAAAGCAAACTGACACGCATGTATCTTTCTGAAATATTAACATCCATTAACATCCCCCGTTTTTTACCATTTCGGAATAATCACTTTTGGATATAAGCTTACGAAAGTCAAAACGGATCTACTCTTGCCTGCTTGACATTTGTTGGCCAATTTAAACCTTACCCCAAGTTGGGCTGGTATCTCATTAGCATGGGCATGTTGGCCCATTAATTAGGCTAATTATTACACCAAGTATAGGGGTGTCTGGGAGCAGAGCAGCGTAGGATGTAGTACGTTGCGTTTGGTTCATGCCCCCCATTGTTAATGTTTTTGGTCATTTCAAATACATTTTATATGATTTTAATTATTTTAATTATTTTGTATGAGTATCTTTGTTCAACCAGACTCATTATGAATCCGGTATGTTAGCATTGGGTGTAATAAACTAGTTGTTGATTCAATTGTCTTTTATTTTCATCATTTGCTTGTTACAAACGGAGATGGAAGGGGTCAAACACTGCTTACCATCTCCATGCGTGCGTGTGCCCGCAGGCTGTCATTCTTCTGGGGCATCGGCATGAACTTCTACATGGAGATCGCTAAGCTGAGGGCAGCCAGGCGGCTCTGGTCCACGCTGATCCAGGAGCAGTTCCAGCCCAGGAACCCCAAGTCCCTCCTCCTCCGCACACACTGCCAGACCTCTGGTTGGTCCCTCACAGAGCAGGTGATCTCGCACTCAGACTCATGGATCATACGCACACTGAACCTCCCAGGCAAAACCCCATCGATGCACCTACTTGGACAGCAATGTATATTATAAAAATAATGATTTTATTGATTTAAAAAAGACTGATTTTATTGCTTCGGCACAAAAAGATGCGTTCTGTGTCCGTTCGATTCTACGGTTGGAAGAAGTGTGCATAGCCATGGTCGGTTATTCACTGCAGCTATTTTGCCATACAGAAATAGCAGACCGTTTAATGCCGTAATTGATCAATCATTTGGTCAATTTATTGGTCAACAAAGCCTTTTGTCTTGAGGGAGAGTGGTCATTTGAGGAAGAGACGATTGTAGACCCTTTTCACAGGTGACATCGTAGGAAAAACCCTGGGGGCCCAATAACACTTATTATGGGTCTGCTGGCAAACCTTTATGTACCAGGGCACGGGTAGTGGAATAAACTAGTGAAGGTAACACACATTAACCATGAACCATTTTCTCAATCCTTTAATAGCAGTGTAGGCGGTGTTATCCATGTCAAAGCACCTGCTTTTTCCACCTTCGGCACACCGTTTTTATTGTGTTGCTCTGTGATTCTCTCATAAGCTCTGAGCCAAGGTCATAAGCCTCCCATACAAGGCTTCAACATCAACCAACTCCCGTTGTTTGAGTTATGTTCATGGTCTTCAAGCACAACTTGGTTTGTTGCGTATTGGTGACCTCACCTCGCTTACTCTTTCACTTAGGTGGATACCCATGTCCATTTCTTTCACTACATTTTCTTTCCATTAGGTTTTCTCGACCTACAGCGGAATTCTTGACCTCAAGAATTCTATTGTATAAGGGAATATAAGTGCATACGGAACACAGAACATCGAAGGATCAAGACTCTTTTCAGGGGACTCACCAAACACTGTTTTTCTGCGCTTATCTCATTCATATAGCATATAAGGCAAGATAATGATTATAATCCGTCTAAGGGTATATCAAATTCTCCCACAGTACATAACAGTAGCAGATCCATAATTAGTGTTTTTACACCTCTCTTAAAAAGGTCTATTGGTGTGTTACTGTATCTGTCTGTAGCGCTATTTTTTTTAAAAATTGTTATTGATTTATTTTGTGGCACTTTCGGCCTGCTGATCCATTATTAAATTCAGATATTTGCAAGAAATGCAACAGGATACATTTGTCTTTGTCTATCATTTTTTATTCCAGATATTCAACTTTTTTACGTGTCATGTCATATTTTATGCATTCATTTATTATTGTTTTATTTATTGATCGCTATTTCCCTTCCGCCTAAGCCCTCTTGTCACCGCAGTACATTAAGTCATATTTTTTTCCCTTTTCTTTCTTTTTATCCATTTTTTAAAGCCATTATACAAATGGAGTTCACTTTGACGATGAGGATGATGCTGATGAGGATACCTTTATTGTCCAGGACCCGTACAACAACGTGGTGCGGACGGTGATCGAGGCCATGGCGGCCGTGTTCGGCGGCACCCAGTCCCTCCACACCAACTCGTTCGACGAGGCGCTGGGCCTGCCCACCGTGAAGAGCGCCCGCATCGCCCGCAACACCCAGATCATCATCCAGGAGGAGTCGGGCATCCCCAAGGTGGCGGACCCCTGGGGGGGCTCCCACATGATGGAGGCCCTCACCGACGACGTCTACGCCACCGCCCTCAAGGTGGGTCTCCCCAAGTGAAGGAGGGAGTTTGACTCCCGGGGGCCGGAAGGTTCTTGGTTTCGAACCCCGACGGCCACAACGTATCTGTTCGTGTCCTCGTCGGGGGATGCCCGAGGACCCTGCTCGTTAACCACGTGTCGCTCATGTTGTGCCACGTGAAACGTGCTTCCTATACAACATTGCTCATTATAACATATACAACGACGGTACTAAAAAGGTATCACAAAGTTGGCGTGGGTTCTAACCATGGGGATAACACGCCCCCCCTCTTTCCTAAAACTCACAACTCGAAATGCATTATTTTCAATCACACATATTACAGCTGTTACATTCCAGCTGAAATAGTGGGATCACTGGCTCTTTAAATCCAAAAGCATAATAAATGGTAAAAAGGCGAGGGAAGGGTGGTTTGTTCCTTTATGTATGGCTGATCATTACAGCATCGAAAGCCCTTGAAGGATGGATATAGAGAGGGCAGAGGGAGCGGGAATGCGGTGCAATCACTGGTTTGATCATAGTGAGAGCCATAAGGAAAAGAACATCTGAACCTTGGAACAATTTCAAGTGAGGATGTTCCTGTACCACTCCAGCTCGAGCGCACTTTTCTTAGCAGCGCACTTTTCTTAGTAACTCGTCGTATAGTACGTTTTATTCCTTGGTTCAGCCTCTCTGCTCCCTGAGGGGCATTTCAGCTGGCAAAGAAGGATACGGTGTGGCGGTGTGCTGATGCTTTTATATACAGCAGTGTTTCCCCTAAGGATTTTCCAGCTGTGGTGCTGAGGTGTGTAATGTACACTATGTTGATGTGCACGTGCACGGTTCTGACGTGCGCGCACACACAGCGCTGTTGTGTGCGTGCACGGTGCTGATGTGCTGCACACACACAGCGCTGTTGTGTGCGTGCACGGTGCTGACGTGCGCATACACACAGCGCTGTTGTGTGCGTGCACGGTGCTGATGTGCTGCACACACGCAGCGTTGATCCCCACCGTCACCGGTTTCATAATACCGTTGCTTCTGTTTTACGCAATCAAATACGTATGCTACTTTCACTTGTTTTCACTTTAGTTTTTCTCTTTATGCTTTCTGCATTTAGTCTGAAGCCAATCGTGAGCTAATGCTATGCCATCTACATTATCATGCATTTTTGATTCTTCTATAGCTCTTTTCTATGTAGTTTATGAATGAGTATCTCTGCTTTTTCTATGTAGTTTATTCAGGAAATTGAGGAAATGGGAGGCATGGCCAAAGCTGTTGCAGAGGGCATTCCTAAACTACGCATCGAGGAATGTGCAGCGCGCAAGCAGGCTCGCATTGATTCAGGTATTCATTGACCGACCCCAAGAAACGACTCCTTGTAAGAGATGTGCAAGGGCTACATGTCAATACAGTCCATGTTTTGTAACAAACACATATATTCTTTATGAAGACTTATGCTCTCGATATTAAAGCTATCTATATATATCTATCGTATCAAACCTGGTGTCGGCAGTTCTAAACGACGTTCTTAATTTAAAGTATCTGTCAAATGTGTTTATATACTGAGCTTGTGTATGTGGCTTGAATCTATTTACCATTCAACCTGTCCCCCTTTATCTACAATATAGTCTCTATATCCGATTTCCCTTAATCCTCTATTCCCCTTTTTTTTTTTAACCCTTATCCTTTTCATAATGAGACGGCACATCACTTACTCTGGTATGGTCTGCCTTAAGCCAAACTGAATCCCAGTTAAGCTTTAGGAGAGAAAAAACAACCAGGAGTTGAAGGGTACCTTGGGAAACGTAGTAGGGAGACAGTGTATCACAGGGGTTATCAGCATCACAGAGCTAATTTCGCCTGAATACACAACAATGCATGCATTACTCAACATGTTTTAGGATACTTCTACAGGGAAAAGTACACCGTAATTGGTTCACCATGGAGCACCCTCAAATACAGGTATGAGAGACCAATAGATATAGTCCTAGCACTATGGTGTTGATGGAGATGTCCTTTTGTTCAGAGAGAAGCCCTTTTAGCTGACATAGTCAGGACTCACTATTCAGGCCCTAGGGTCGCAATCCTGACCTTTCCAGGGATGGAGCGAACCAAGGTCATTTAAACCAAGAAAAAACAATTCTAACAACAAATGGAGAATGTTGTTCCGATTCTTTTTTCATCTTGTTAAAAAAGGTTTTTACAAGATGTGAATATGCTTCATTTTCCATGTGTTTCCATGTGTTTTGGTTTAATTTAAACTTGAATGATGTGTATTTTTAAATCCCCTGTCCTCCGGGATGGCAAAGGAGGGGATAAACTAGCGCTAAGTTGATATTGGATGAACTGATATTACTGCGTTTGATTGATTTCATTCTCCTGTATTTGTCACATCTCAGGGGACATATATGGTGACTTACATGTGAGGCGTAGTGCTGGATCATTGGTACTACATGTATACAGTTCTCTTCTGATAGATGCAAAGAGAAGTGGAGGTTAAGAGATAGAACGAGACGCAAAAGCTTGGATGATTATATGTGTTGCATTCTAACAAGCGGAAATGTGGAGCGGTATAATTATTTCAAAATGGATAAGCCTGCTGCTATGACCACAACAAACGATACACCAAACACTGGAGGGCAGCATTCAGCCCATTGATAATTAATCATTTTCTGCATTTCAGCTCATCACCCAGAATTCAAAATCAAAGCAATGTTTGGAATGAGTGCAATGGAAACCAATTATGTCCTAGCTCAAATAGTTGTATTAACCATAGCAATGAAAGGATTGTAGCTCTGATCACTGCATTCATGCAATGACAGCATGAATGCAGGCTATTCTAGTGAAGATAAGTGTACTCCCCCTTCCCTAGTACAAACAAACAAGCAGACTCATAATGAGTGTTATGAGCGACACCTCTTTGCCCTATGATGGGAAAAGGGTCTATAGGGAAAGTGAAGCTGACGTCTCAGCATGTTGAACGCTATGGTGAACCACTCAATGTGGAGAGGTTGCTGCCTTTGTCGGTCTGTTGGTTCTGTCTCACAAGATGTAACTTCACGTTCCCCATTGCGAGCACTTTATAACTACAGCTATCATGGCCCATGCGTTTTGAAACCAACTCCTCCTTAATAAGGCGTAGGAGCTTTGGGAGCAGAAACAGCAGAAGTCTTGCTAAGCCCTCTGTTTAAAGAGTAGGAGTTCCTGTCCTCATCTGTATTCATTGGCTTCAGCCAAATACTTTGAACTTGCAAGCAAACTGCATCCTAAGATAAGTCCCCCCCTTTTGTTGGTCTAGCTCAGATTCCGAGATTACTTCCCTGATCCTTGCTCCGCATCATAGGGTGATTGGAATGTGTGCGTTTCCATGGCAGCGCTCAAAGTGCCCATCCCCCAGGGGGGCTGGAGGAGGAGCCAGTGTAAGGCCTGGATTATAAAACCTATATACCTGGTCCAAAATGTGCTTTTATAATCTTTTGACCTGCCAGAGTGGAAAAATCTCCGGCCAAGCAATAGACCTTTTTTCATAGGCAGTCATCTCAGGGCAAACGCAGGTGTCACTCATAACGCTAGCTATGGGTCTACTTGTGCTGCTTTCACGTGGCAGGGCACATGGTCCATGGTCAGTGTGTGATATCTTACCTAGTTTAGTCTAATACCCCTGCCCTTGTACATAAAAAGAGCAGACCCTTAACTAGAGAAAAGGGTCCAATATACCTGTCTTTAATGAGCCGGTGGCAGATGTTCATTTGGGACAATGGAGATTTGTGAGGCGACATAGTGGTTCGATGTTAATTGAAATATTAACTGAAAATAAATAAGGGATTAACGGCTGCTATTTGCATAATGACTATCACAGCAGCCAGTTTAGAGACACTAGCCACGTCCAATTGATTCCACTATAGAATAGTGGAAAGTGTTGTTTTGCCGTTTGAAGAGGGGAACTGGCCCTCTATTACTTTTTTTTTTTTATTTCCTGTAAGCTTGTACTTTGTTATTTTTTTATTTTAGGCCTCTGCGATAAACATTTTACCCCTTGTCTTCATTCTATTTACTAATTAAAAATTGCCACTAATTTGTTTGTGCAAATTGAATTGCAAATTACTGATTGTATTCTGTCATTCACCAAATAATTTGTCATCCAGTAAGTGACAACCTAACATGTCTCATTAACCCTAGGTTAATATAAAAGATACACAAGAGAATGATTCTTATTTCTATAAATGCCTTTATTATTGCGTAATATAGGGAATCAAAAAATGGTTGATCACTAAAATGAAGTGTTGTGTTCTTTTCACTTCTATCTTGGTTTGCCTTGCCTGTGATCTTAATGTGGGTTTTCAAAATAAAAGAACCACAGGTTGATCATAGCCCCAATCCTTTCTAATTTTACAATGGGTTACATGGCCTCTCCTCAGCACATCTGATTAGTTCTACAACTTAAACAAAAAAACAATCCTCGACTATGTTGATTGCAGTTGTGTTTTCTGCATCTCAACGCCTCGAATTTACCTTGCCAGCTGTGTGCCATTCACCATAAACATCACGCCATAGCTACAGTGTTAAAGTATGGCTTCGTGGAGAAACACAAACTCATGTGGAACTGATTGAAACCACAGAAGTGGAATTCCTTTTTCTTCCAATTACTGCTTCTGCATTTCATTGTATTCCACTAAAACAAAGTATACGCTTCATTAAGACAGAAAGCTTTTTGGGCTTCAGAACAGCACTAATGGATGAGAAGCAAGAGATGCAGTCCTTACCAGGCTCTGTCTTCGAGTTGTTCGGTATAAAAGTAGTTGCTTTTAACCAAAGTGCATACTGTCATAGCATGGCGGGGGTGATCTGAACCGCTACCCGAGGATTGTTCTTGCCTTTCTCTAACGATTAAGCTTCATAGAACCGCATTGCTGTATTATCCTCTCCGGAAACTGAAACCGGCATACAGACTTGCGATGGCATCGCCTCCTCCTCATGACTTCATCGTGGATGGTGTTTTCACTAGGTGCACGTCTATCGACTGCATTGTCAATCGATTTGACACTTGCAGATCAATTGGACTTGAATTGTTGATTCTACAGATTCTATTTAATACCGCAAGTGTCCTAGTGCTCTCCCATTAGCGTGGTCGCAGAAAGGGCTTCCGAAATAGTCTCATCCTAAGATCCATCATGCACACTTGATGCATGGCGATGTCCCAGCCCCATTGTTCATGCTAGCATACACAGATGCCTTCGATCCCTGCAGGAGACCAGGGCTTACTTTTGATTGACAGGGCATGGGGTGAGTCCTGTAATCCCCATAGAAAGTGATCTATTATTACACAGCAGAAGTTCCAACAATACGCAGCGGCCTGCATATTGCTACCACTTCACTTGGAATGCATGCATTGGGGGCTATGAGCCCTTTAGCTTTTCCTTTTGGTTTAAACACAGTTTGATTGAAGTCTTGTACAGAAAAGTGCTGCAATGTAAGCTGAGCTGAGTGAAGGAGTTGTCTTCAATTCTTACATGCACTTCTACACAGCCACGCAGCAGCACTGCACATTTGGATGTCTGAGTCTTTACAATTCAATCACAGTTTGCCACACTTGTTTTGATCGTTGAAAATAAAACATTCGGAGCGAATATTTATTCTGAGACCATTTTGGAATGTTTTTTTTAATCTACACATTAAAGTTTTGAAATGCAAAAATTGACGTTTTGAAAATGAATTGAAATATGTTAGAAAAGATTAGAGTTGCTGATGTGCGCGGGTGCAGAAAGGTGTTAGTGTGATCACTGATTCCAGGAGGGCTGTGGTGCATTCCAACAGAAGTTTAACACAACGGTATAATAATAAATAGATTGTGAGCGCACTATGCGCAAAGCCTCATTCATTTGGGCAGAAATGTTTGTGCGCAAACACAATTTTCAGTCTGCAATTCGTAGCCATCCCATCGTCTGGGTTTTCCGAACACGTTGGATTCTGTTCTCCGCAATCAAACAAAGTCTTGCGTGTGTCCGTGTTGCTTGCCTAGTGAATGGTTATCCGACCTGATGTCTGTCTCTGTATATTCCCCGTTCGTGTGTGTTTCTGATAGGCACTGAGGTCATCGTTGGCGTCAACAAGTATCGTCTGGAGAAGGAGGAGACGGTGGAGGTTCTGGCCATCGATAACACGGCAGTCCGCCAGAAACAGGTGGACAAGCTCAAGAAGGCGAGTGGGCCCCTCAAAGACGGGACAGATACGATCATGTGCTTGATTAGATTAGATTCATCTTTATTGATATTGTGCAGAGTACAAGTACAGAGACAACGAAATGCAGTTAGCGTCTAAACAGAAGGGGAAAAAAAGCAGTAAGGTGCCAGACAGTATAGACAGGTATATACAGTTAAGTATGGAGTATAGTATACATTAAGGATATATACAGTACATTATGAGAGCAGTGTATAGACAGTATGAACAGTATAGACAGGTATATACAGTTAATAAGTTAATAATAAGAGTAGTGCAATGTCCAGGGGGGGCTGGACTGGTTCGTTGGTTAGTTGGTTTTCATCGGGCTGTAGAGTTCAGTAGGGTGACTGAACCTGCTGGTCCGGGTACGGAGAGACCTGTAGCGGCCCCCGGAGGGGAGGAGGGTGAACAGCCTGCGGTCGGGGTGACAATAGTCATCGCTTGCTCTGGGCAGCCTCGATGGAGGGGAGTGAGGAACCGGCGATGCGTTGGGCCGTTTTCACCACCCTCTGCAGCGCTTTCCGGTCAGAGACAGACAGAGCAGTTGCCATGCCGTACTGTGACACAGTTGGTAAGGACGCTCTCGATGGTGCAGCGGTAGAAGTGCGCCAGAATCTGAGGAGACAGATGGGCCTTCTTGAGTCCCCTCAGGAAGAAGAGGACGCTGGGGAGCCTTCTTGATCAGGGTAGAGGTGTTGAGGGTCCAAGAGAGGTCCTTCGAGATGTGGACACCCAGAAACTTGAAGCTGGTGACACGCTCAACCTCCGTCCCGTTGATACGGATGGGGGTGTGTGTGCCATCTTTAGACTTCCTGTAGTCCACAATGAGCTCTTTGGTCTTCTTGGTGTTGAGAGGCAGGTTGTTGTCGGTGCACCACGCTGTTAGGTGCTGGACCTCCTCGCTATAGGCCGACTCATCGTTGTTGTTGATGAGACCAATCACCGTTGTGTCGTCTGCAAACTTAACAATTGCCGTTTGAACCATGTACCGGTGTGCAGTCGTAGGGGAAGAAAGAGTAAAGGAGAGGGCTCAGCACACAGCCCTGCGGAACGCCGGTGTTCAGGCTGAGGGTTGAGGTGGTGTGGTTATCTAACCTAACAGACTGTGGTCAGTTGGTTAGGAAGTCCAGTATCCAGGGGATGATGGTGTTGAATGCTGAACTGAAGTCGATGAACAGCAATCATACATAGGTGTTGTCATGGTGGGAAAGGGCAGAGTGTAGTGCCGTGGAGATGGCATCCTCTGTACTCCTGTTCTGGCGGTAGGTGAATTGAAAGGGGTCCAGTGTGGGTGGTAACGAGGTTATAAGGTGAGCCAGGACCAGCCTCTCGAAGCACTTCATGATGGTGAGTGCAACTGGGCGAAAGTTATTAAGGCTCGCTGCAGTGGAGTGTTTTCACACCGGCACGATGGAGGTGATGGTGGCTCTGCTCTCCTCCAATGCATTAACAGTGTTAATGCATTTGCCAAGTGACCGATTTGGCTGCATACAATTGGATTGTTTGTTCAATATCCAACAGGAAACGCCACCAATTATGGTCTGGCAAATTGAATGCAATCTCCTGTAGAAGAGTTTTTAAACGTGGTGTAGGTAACAGATACGAGCTGTCATTTGAGTATAATTTGTTGATAATACATATTACATATATACATATACTATACATCGGCTATTAGTGAGTGAAATGCGCTTTGAAAAGATCTGTTTCGAGTCGACACACCTGACTCTGTATGAGACGATTTAGATTTTAGACCGCTCCCCGCTCCTTTCTGACCAATCAGGGCATTACTTCCCCGATTGGTTTGTGGAATCCATATTGCCTGTCAATCACATTTAATTGAAATGCAACACTTCTCAATAGTTGAGGAATGTAGGGGAGGGCGCCGAGAGGGATGAGACGTTTGTTTTGGTTGTTGTTTGGTACTCGTGTATCTAACATTAATGGGAGACCTACATCTAGAAAAGGATGTCTGTCTTTTTGCTTGCCACATGGAATCTTTTACATGGAGTCAACACGGAACAGGGCAGCATCACCTGAGGAGATGCTGAAGGTGTTTTAAATTGCGACAAAATCAGCCCTTTTCGATTCAACGGTAAAGGAATTTAACCGCGTCTGCCCGCCCCTCTCGGTCGCTTCCTGCTAAGGTAACATTGGAGCATTGGAAACGTCCCTATAATGGCTCTCATCTAAGCTGTTGCCATGGTAAATAATGGCAGAAGCCAAAATGATTGACACGTTCTGCTTGGGCTGCACTTGTGAATAGATGAAAATCAACTGGGATGAACACACACACACACACACACACACACACACACACACACTAGGGCTGCTGAAATAATTACATTAATCAAAATCGCGCACACGGTGTGATGAAATGGGAAACCCTTTTGCATTAACATCATCAGCTGCTCCTGCCATAGGCATTCCACTTAAACACTTTTAGCTTATGCAAATTAACACACACTGTCCAAAACAGATTGAAGAGTTTGGCCTCAAGCCGTAATTCCATCCATAATCAAAGGACTGATGACGTACTGGGTTACGTCTGATCTGTTTCTGTTGAGAGATTTTTTTTTAACTGGAACAATTGTATGCTTGTGTGCAATATTTCTCAATATATTCTACTCGCATTTGCGTCTCATTTACAGTCGTTTTTTTCCCTTTTTAATTATATTGAAAGCGTCCTCTCAATCGTGAGATTTAATTAACTGACATAACCAACTCGAGGTAATCTATGCGAAACAGTTAAGATATGCATAAGTTTGGATTACTTTAATACTTTTGACCTTCAGATTTTTACACATTGCCTGCACATATCATAATTAATATGCTATGATTAATCTATGATTGTAGATTACTTTGTGTATCCGGTAGCACATTATCTGCAATTATGAATAATTATTTCCCTAGAATATGTTTTTCCATTTTGCACCCATCGTTGTATTCCGATTTTAGACCGCTCCCTGCTCTTTTCTGACCAATCAGGGCATTACTTCTCTGATTGGTTTGTGGAATCCATGTTGCATGTCAATCACATGTGAGTGAAATGCAACACTTCTCAATAGTGGAGAAAAGTAGGGAGGGAGGGAGCAGAGAGCGATGAGACCTTTGTTTTGGTTGTTTAGTTTCAAAATCTTTTAGGACAGAAAAGGACAGAATTCTACCTTTTTGCTTCCCCCATGGAATCTTTTACATGGAGTCAACACGGAACAGGGCAGCATCACCTGAGGAGATGGGGGAGGTGTTTTTAATTGCGACAAATCAGCCCTTTTTTGTTTAAACCGAAAAGGAATTTAACCGCGTCTGCCCGCCCCTCTCTGTCGCATCCTGCTAATCTCAAAGGTATCAGGGCATTGGAAACATCCCTTTAATGGCTCTCATCTAAGCTGTTGCCATGGTAAATAATGGCAGAAGCCACAATGATTGGCACCTTCTGCTTGGGCTGCACTTACACATTGCCTGCCCGTTCCCATATTAATATGCCCGATGATTGTAGATTACTTTCTGTGTATCTTTGGAGGACATTATCTGCAATTATGAGTCATTCCATTTTACGTGGCAGTAATGTATGCTGCGTCTTCACCGTCTCTTCATGGAAGGTCAGCTGGCATTATCTGTGAACGTATGAGTAGGGCAGATGTCCGCTGTTGAAGGAAATTAACATAAATGCCATAAAGAAGGTGCGGTGGTGTTGATTACACCCTCCGCTACCTTAAGACCGTCATAGAAGGATTTCAATATCAAATGAAACCTTAGTGGTATGGTCCTTATTCACCTAGCAGCCGTCTTAGTTCTAAACACTAGCTGGGTGTTGGAACTGCATGCAGTCGCAACACCAAGCAAGATGGCTGCTGAATCAAGCACATAGCTCATTCCATACTTTAAAATGTGAGGCAGTGAGCTTCATGTTCAAAGGATACAGCGTTCAATGGCTAGTTTGGAAATGAATAATTGAATAATGATGGGGATTACAAATAGGAAGTTGCATGACATGACAAAGTATTACTTTTTATAATAAAGATTATTGTAATTCTGACAACCCATTTCCTATAAGTGCTAATACACTGAATTGGTTCTGACACCCTATGTAGAACTGCAATTGAAAGATAATTCTCTCTCTCTCTCTCGCTCTCTCTCTCTCTGACACAGGTGAGAGAAAGCAGAGACAGTGTGGAGGCCAAGAGGTGCCTGTCTGCCATCGAGGAGTGTGCCCGGACCAGGGAGGGCAACCTTCTGGGCCTGGCTGTAGATGCAGCACGGGCCAGGTACCCCAGACAGTAGTCCGTTGCCCTTAGCAGTCTGTCATCATGCCTCCATTTCATTTCTTTGGAGGAATTTGCTGCGTTTCCCTTCAAATATTTGACATAGTATTGTTCATATCAGATTCTTAATGTAAATAGCAGTTCAAACGATGGTTTTCTTTGACTTTAAATATCCACTGCATTGCACCTTGTATACTTGCCATTTCACTTTCTAGTGGGAGATTTAATTGACCAGGGAATATATCATGCATTTAGCGGTTGAGTTGAAATAGGCATGAGGCATTTCCAACAGAACCATGAACACAGCGGGTAGCTCTGATAAACGGGAGGAATCACAAAGAGACACTGAATAGGCGAAGAAAACAAGGTTTTTGTCAATCCCAGGTGTTCGGTGGGGGAAATCACGGACGCTATGAAGGCGGTGTTCGGGGAACACAAGGCCAGCACCAGGATGGTGAGCGGGGCGTACCGCAGTGAGTTCGGCGAGCTGGAGGAGATTTCACTGACCCACAACAGGTGAGAAACAAAGCAAGACATGACGTCACCGGGGGGGGGGTGGTGCACCCCGCTAGCTCACCGTGTAGAGCGCGTACCATTAAGGGCTCAGTCCTTACCTTACGGGTTCGATTCCTGCCCGTGGTGGTCCTTTGCTGCATGTTTCCCCCC
>JAOPJO010000097.1:4779280-4790853 GCA_027123675.1 Molva macrophthalma
CAAAGAGTACCAGTTCAGAGAGCCAGCGGGTTAGCCACCCTGTTCAGTTATTTTCCGGGGACACCTCAACCTTGGGTAAACTGTGCTGCGGCAAGGGAATAAACCCTTCGGTTGAGCTATCAAACGGTAACATCGCCTCCTCTTTTACTTGTTAAACTTGTTCACTGGTTAATTACCAATGTAAGTTCTTTGCCATTAACTGTGAGAAGGACGTGTTGTGTGACTACGGCAGCAGAAAAGGTCAACATCCTGCCATCCACTAGCTATATATACTTTAATTAGAGGAAGATAAGTGTATATATATGACTGTAACAAAGTAATGTTCTTTGCAAAGTAATGTTTTCATTGATGCGTGAATCAATGAATCCCTATCCCAAACACATTTCAAATGAAAGTTTCCCCCCCTCCATCTTCATCTATAGGGCTTGTACATCGCAACGTCACATCACAAAGACCACCTCCATTTTGGAAGCATAGGAACATTGGAATGTGAGTTATTATGTTAGCAGTAATATTATTTTATTCATTGTCTAGTAATGTTTTGTGTTTTTTGTCATTATGGGAAGACGTGTTTGAAAGTGCCACAGCTTTCCCATGGGAGAGGTGGCAAAACAAAGTATGATTCGCCTAGGTGACGGTATATTTACAATGATTTAGGATTTTACAGTACTATCACTCTCTTGTGTCCTCTCAATATGGCGGCTTGGCGGCAAAAAAAATCCCGTGATGCATTCTAATGTACAAGCCCTATATGTGGTCCATCCATTCTTTGCAGATCACAGCCACACGCTGGAAGGCCAAACAAGGAAAAAAACACCTAGAATTGTAAGAAGGAGATAAGGGATGCAGAGGAACGGGTGAGTGCTTGAGCTTCTTGATGTGGTCGGTGACCTATTGAATTGAGCTTAACCCTCATCAAGCACACAGCACTAGTCTAGTTCATCCATGGGTGTTAGACTACTAGTCAAGTGTGAGCCGAGTTGCTGTGTATTCGATAAGGTCTTAAGATTGTCGAGGTGGTGAATAACCTGCCAATAGTGGTGGATTAAGTAGTCCTATATCCTATACTAACATTATGGGTAAAATGTAAAGTTGTTTAGACCTCATGGTGGCTTCCTCTTATTGGCCACGCAAAATGTTACTGAAAACTGTATAACTCATTTAAATGATTATTTTGCTTTTAAGCAAAAAGTCTAAGTAGTAGTACAAACAATACTTACGGTGAATGTAGTAAAGACTGTAATGTTTGTGTTGGAATGATTAGAATGATTATTTTTGCGGAAACTGAGTTGATGTTGCAGACTGCGATTTTTTTCACAATACGTGTATGAAGCAGTTCTCTCTTACCCCTGCCTGCAGAATGATAACATTAAGCCTGACCTGTTACATCACAGATGTTATTACCTTATTCTTGCCATTTTTCTCTTTCTATCTTGACTCTAAACAAGGATTTGTCATTGATTTCTGAAATTTGTAATGGCTTCTTGTGTATTCTTATAGAATTTATAATGCAATCAAATATTACTCCAGTATATTTTTCGTACAATGTTTTCTCAAAGAAGAGTTGCGTTGCCTTTCTTTCATGACATTTGGGGAGACAACCAAAAGCTCAAATTGTTGTTTATCATTGTCAAAAAATCCCCAATTCAGCTCAATGAAGTACCCCATTTGGAGATGTTATTTTTATTGCTAGTTGTAGAAGCACATACGAACAAGTTGGCAGTGTGTCTTTGAATCATTTCACATACTCACATGATTCTTGCACTTTTTGGGTTGTATCTTCATGATTAATTCCATTTATTGTACTTTCATTTTCTTCCCTGATGTGACAACAAATAGTAAACAACCAAAGGATACTTTCATCTATGGCCTAAATGTACTATTATGAAAATCAACACCGCTTGGCCACCCCTGTACCTTCCGTACGATTTCAAGGATTTCAGGATTTCACTTGAGATCAAGTTGTATTTTTTGAAAAGCTGTAGGATCCCAAAAGAGTACCTAGCTTAGGGTAATTTTTAACACAAATTATGTATATATTTTTCAATCCCACAGAGTTGAAAGTTATTTTTTCAACAGTATATTTGAGATGGACAGAGGCAGCAGTTATACATGGGCCTCACCATACTAAGATACATTTGTACTGTACATGATATATTTCCAGGCACCCTTTTGCTCAACTACTCTTTGAAGCTTGTGTGTTTGTCTGCACCCCTGTTGCACATTAACACATTGTCCGTCTGACTTTAAAATACCATCACAGGATTTCATAAATTCTCATCATATTTAAATGCGTAGACGTTTATGGCAAAAAGGATTTAAACTGCTCCCATTTACCCGTTCAATAATGAATTCAGCCGTTGATCGTATTTGTTCCCTTTTGTGGCATGAATCTTCACCACAGCATTGCTCCATGCCTTAACCATCCTGCTCTCTGCAGGGGGTCTTTCATGTCTGGTCTCGGAAATGTTTTGCAAACACAGCTATATGACAAATTCAATTAATTCCTCTGTGTTTGTGTGGCATGTACAAAGCAATGCTGCAACCGCGGCTGAATAATTCAAATAACAATAACAATTGGCCAATATTTACAATAATAAAAAACAACAACAAACAAAAGCAACAAATAACAAACACCTGAATCTGTATGGGTGTATTCTCACTATATGATGGCAGGATAAAGAGGAAAATACAAAAGTGAATACAAGAAACTTGCAAGGTCAAGCGTTTCATCTCTCTTCCACGTTGCCACCCATGGCAACGGGTCTCATCTGCCTTGCTTCCCATCCTCCACTTAAATCGTCCTCCAGAACCATGGGGCCAGTGCTATTGCACGGTACATCATTCTGCTTGATTTCAGTGGCCGGCCCACCACCACTACAACAACACAAATGCTTTCCAAGCGAGCGCTGGAAGATGCAGTAGATGAAGGGGTTGTACACGGTGGAGGTCTTGGCGAATAGGCAGGGCAGCAGGCTGATCACCGGAGAGAGGCTGCCTCTCTGGTCAGCAGGGTGAAACATGCTCCAGAGGCTGACTGACACGTACGGTGCCCAGGCCAGGATGAAGCCCAGGCTTATCATCACTGCCATCTGGACAAGAGGAAGGAGAGTGGGGGAAAAACAGGGGAATGAGAAAGAGAAGAAGAACAGTGAGCAGAAAGGATGGAGACAAGGAGAGAGGATGACTGAAAATAAGCCCCTGAGATGTCATGTTTCCATCTGATTCAAGTGTCACAGTAGTGGTAGTGACTGCTTTTGAATTTAGATTGAGACTGGGAAGAGTTGTTCAGTTTAAGTTCTAAGGACCTTATGGACCTGTTCATTAATTCAGTAAGACCCTTAGCTCTAGGGAAGCTGGAGAGGAGGCTGTAAGGATTTTGGCGCACTCCAATAGGAGCGGTATTAATGACACAAAATAACGTATGCACACCAACGTGACCAGCGTTACTCAATTAAAGCCTTTCCAAACATTACCTTTTATTTAACATCTTTATATACTATTAATAACCCTTCAAAATGAGCTACATAGACTCAGCTTCCATTTGATGGTGTTCTTCAATATTAAACGATGAATGGGTGATCCCTTGGGGGCAGAATCTATTTTGGTTAGTCCAGACACCTAAACGTGTTAAATCTTAAGATGCTGCCCTCTCGTGCTCCATCGAACACAATCTGTGGAAGCAACCACCATATTTTTGCCACCTGTGATCTTCTCCATTTTCCTCCCTTTATTTCGCACCAGTACCCTCACCAGTTTCGCAAGGGTCACAGATGCAAATGCAAATGAAAAGCTTTTCTTCTCCATATTTTACGTTAATAGCTATCATTTGGAATTTCCAGCTCGAGCAATGGGCTGTCACGCGGTAATCGCCACACTGAGCTATACTTACGAGGGTGATCCTCCTCTCTATGTTTGCGTACTGGAAGTTGCTGTCGTGCATGGACTCGTAGGCCTTGTGCAGATTCCAGGCGATGGCCGAGTATGTGAAGAGGAGGAGCAGGCAGGGGATGAGGGTGCAGAGGGCCGACAGGGTCACGATGAAGCTGGAGTGGTTCAGGGAGCGCTGGTACCCGATCCAGTCCACGGAGCAGGCAAGTCCGAAAGGCTCCGGGCCGTAGCTACCCCAGCCCAGCAGAGGAAAGACGGCCCACAAGCCGGCGTACAGCCAGATCCCACTGATCACCCGTATGATGGTCTTTCTGTCAAATTTGTTGCCTGAGAGTAAAAAAAGGAAAACTGAGGATGATGTCGCATTTACTTATCATTCAGTCAGGGGTACGACGTAAGCGAACTAGCCAGAGCTGATTAGGGTGGTATGTGTGCTTTGAAGGCTTTTGCCCTCACGTACGTCTATGAACAAAGCACCGCTAGTCGCATCCTTGTGTGTTGGGTGACAACTACAGACTTAAGACGCTATAAGTTATAATTAACTTGGAGTGATGTCAGATACACATTGTGAAGAGGTAGCATAGGGGTTAGGTGTCTTGCTTTGGAATGCGTACATGGGGGGCTGGTGTACGCTGGGCATCGAACCCGGTGCCTTTCAGATGGGAGTTGGAACAACTTGGCCTCTACACTATCCTGGAGAAAATAAAGGAATGGGATCGTTAACATTTTGGTCTACTGAATCAGGCGGAATATAATAACATCCATAATTGAGTACTTGGATAAGTGAACCGAAATGGTAAAACAACCTTTTATTATTAAATATAATTGGCATTTCATTTCTGTGAGAGGTGGCCAATACACAGTGGTCTGTTCACACACTGATACTCCTAGCTCATCAGGGTGGCAGCAATTCTCTTAGAATTTCTGGTGGGTGGTGGTTTTATTTATTGAATTGAATTGCTCTATTTAGTTTACGACTTGGAATGACTGTACAGGCTCTAACCCTTACTATTGGAGGTGGTCTATTCATATGAGAGCTGATTTGTTTTTCAAATCAGTAGCAGCAATGCAGTCTGCAATTAGTGGTCTGTTTAACTAAACGAATGCAAACTTGTATGTGCAGGGCAGGTTTGTAAATAGATTCTGTATAAATATGCAGCACTGTATTTTATTTTTATTTTTTTCATGGTGTATGTATGTACATTGATAATTGTTTTTCTGTGCACCTGCAAATGGGATTTTCTTTGTTTAGTAATAGGGTCCAGCCAGAGCTTTGACTTTTCAGATGATAATGGATAACGTGAGGCACCAGGAGAAGCATTCCTGCACAACAATTTGCATGAGAAAATTGAAATCGTCTGTGCACTGATTCACCCATCTCTGTGAATAACTGACATCTACATTTTTTGATGTTGAATGGACTGGGATCGCAGACATGATTTCTTTACTGGTTTTGATTCGGCAGAGATTTTGGCAGAGAAGAGCTGCAGCTGTAACAGCAAATGGATTGGTCTCAATGTCCAATGTATGATCATTAGCTAGCAATATGTAAAACCAAACCTTCAAAGAGGTGAACCGCTTTACTGCTGGAAATAAGGTTGGTTAAGGCAAGGTTATGTTTTCCCCAGCTCAACCTCTGACCAAAAATCTGCCTGACCTTTTGCCCGCTTTGACTTTTAATTTAAACCGCCATTTAATATGACTTCAATAAGTCATTACAGGACCACGTTGGCTTCTCTGATCTCCTCCATAACCCCCATTGATTCCCCATGTTGGACCACACATACAACAGTGTACTGAACCAACCTGTCCCTTGGGGATTTCCGGTCACCAGGTAGCGGACCATCCCGAGCACAGTCAGGCTCATGATGCTAGCCACACTGAACACCATGCCCATGAGGCCGTAGTAGAAGCAGGAGGAGTCCCCGCCGATCCAGGCGTGGTTGAAGGCAGAGGCGATGGACAGAGGGTACATGCTGAGGGCCATGCCCAAGTCGGTCACGGCAAGGTTGACCGTCAGCAGCTCTGGTCCCTTGAGCTGCGTTGGCCTGCGGGCGGAGATCACCAGAACCGCGGCGTTCCCCATCAACGACAGAATGGCTGTCAGGGAAGGAAGAGAAGTAGATGAAGAGAATGAGTAAGAAAACAAAAGAGGAGGATGCCTCGTTGCAGGCAGCGATCATGGAGTTCAAGTGGAGTGCACCAATCAGAGCGATGGCTGTGTTTGAAATATCATCGGTTCAAGAACAAACGTTCCATCCAATGCTGTTACCTTTTGTGTTATAACCTTGTTTGTGTTGTCAGTTAGCTGCGCAACAAGGGTTGAGAAGCAGAGCAGTAGATTGTAATGAATTTTATTGTTATGTCACCCTGTCAGTCTGCCCATTTTTATAGACTTGCAGCATCAATTATATGATATGTCATAGACTGATTCCAGATCTATACTAATGATAATAATAATCAAAGTACACTAACAACATGGTTCCAACAGTGGCTTCTAACAAAGTCATACAAAGATAAAAATAGAAAACACACTTGATGAAGCCTCAATGAAAGAAAAAAAGTTATATACACTAAAGGATTTTTTTTTTGCAGGCAATGGTTGAACAGCCACGACTTTGGTTATGTTTCAAATGTATGGAGATAGACCATTTCTTTGCATTATCAGTAGTCCACATGGGTCGGACCCACCATAATTCATAATCACTGGTAGACCTTCTGTTGCCGTCTCCATGGTGACAGGGCCATGTGTGGCCCTGTCACCTGAAAGGCTGAAAGGATGGATGGAAGAGCAGAAATAAATTCCCACTTGAGCTTTTACTCTTGACATTCAGCTGCCATATTGATCCTTGGTCTTCTATTCAAGTATGCAGTAACTTTGGCATGCCCACTGTCCGCACTAATAACATATTTGATTAGACAGACTAATAGGCATTACATAAAATATTATCTCCAAAGGCGTATTCTCTTATCAATTATGTTACGAACATCTATCGATTAATGAATAATACATAAGCCATATTAAAGATAGACAGATATATTTGAATTGCTCATGGGTTCCTGGTACCATGTTTCATTGTGATTTGCAGTAGAACACTCACCACATGATCCCAATTTCACAGTTTCTCCCATGCTAAGCACACTTCTGCATAAATTACCAGATTTCATGTATTCCCTGGTATTTAAGTATAGGATTTCAATGGAAATGGATGGAGATCGTCAAACCACGAAGAAATGCAGGTTTATTAGAAAGCAGCAATACACAGCGCTTGTTGAACTTGTTAAGTTTATGTTTGTGAGCTTTGATGAGATGATTCATGAAAACTATAATTACGGCAGAATAAAAGATTCTGCTTGTGATCGATGCATAGGCAACTAACCATACACTTCTTAACATGAAGTAATTTCACTTTAGATTTGAGATTACCTTAGCTGAGCAGTTTTGGATTTGGGTATTTGTGAAGGGCTTGTCGTACACTTCACCAGAACTTAAGGAAACTAAAATAACAATGGATTTATTTATGGACTTGAATTGTATCCGTCACAGACTTGATGAGTAACTGTTTGAGTCTCTCTACAAGTCTGTAGAACTGCAAGAAAGTATCCTTGTGTTATTTTGTATGATGGCAATTCTTCTTCATATAATAAGTTAAACGTTGTTTATCTTAGAAGTGACAGTTTAATGTTTTCTCAGCTGTAAAAGCTTGGGTTTAAAAAATATATCAAATAAAGATTAAACAATAGGCGCGTTTAAAAATAAATCAAATTCATACCAATCAGTTTTTTAATCATTGATAAATGTGTACAGGCTGTTTAAATACAGAAATCGCCATTTGCAATTAAACCCTTAACGAGTCCTTCATCTGGGTTTGTACTTTCTGCGCATCCTTTTGGCTGGTGGCTTGATGCTCACTTATGCCTGACATTTCTCAGACAAAAGTGAACTAATCGACTGCAAAAATCAAATGTCTCAACCAAATCCAGGGATGCTTAATCCATAGCTTAATCCTTATCAGGTGCCCACATTAATTTTCTTATCTTTTAACATCCCCCGAATTCTTTAAACAAAAAGTAATAAAAGTTGCCTCACCGATGACGACGAGGTAAAACCCAACCCCGATGTCCACAGTAGGCGACAGCTTGGAGGTATATTTAGGTTCCATCTCTCATTCGGCACACTGAATGCCTCACCGCAAATAAAACTACTTTCACAGCGTTCAGCCTCCCAACTCCACCAGCCCTGATGTGTCTCTCGTCCGGAAAACCCAGCTAGGTTTCAGCCCATTGGTCGATTTGTGTCAGCTGTAAGCTTTCATTTTCGTGCTCTGCACAGCAAAACTGTTTTAGTCATGGCATAAGGAACATTGTCCACTGGGGATATACTTGTCGGACATATACACACATACATGTTTGTGCTCTCTCTCTCTCTCACACGCATGCACGGACACATCTCGCTCACTCACACACACACTGCGGCTGAGGATGATGAGGTTTACTGTGTAAAGCACATCACTGTTCACGCTCCGACATCCACTACGCCAATTAACGGCCACAAAAACACGATCTATTATGCTAAGGTCTCTGTCTCTTTCTGTCCCCCTCTGTGTCTCTTTTGGTCTCAGTGTCTGTTACTCTTTGTCTGTCCGCTCTGTGTCTCTCTCTCTCTCTCTCTCTCTCTTTCTCTCTCTCTCTCTCCCACATTAAAAAAAAAAAACATCCACTGTGCCAATTAACTGCCACAAAAACATAAAAAAACAACAAAAAAAAACAACTCTGTCTCTTTTGGTCTCAGTTTCTGGTACTCTCTGTCTGTCAATCTGCAAACAGAACAGAACTGAAAATCAAGATGTTCTCACAAGGCTAGAGAGTTCTGGGATGGAGGAGGGAGGTGACATCCCCATGGTAACGACCCAGGCCACGGCTATTTTTTTTTAACCATGTAGCTCCCTGAAGCATATGTTAAGTAATTCTCTGTAAAAAGGGTATTTATGTCATACATCACAACATGGTTAGAATTGAAGGTCAGGTCAGACAACACATGTTCTTGCAAGGCAAGGAACAGCTCGTGAAGCATACAGGTAGGCTGCAGATGTCGTAGGGTCCCCAGTACCTTTCCAGCACAGAGTCAGTACTGCACTATCCTTCCACCTTGTCGCTCTCAACGTTATATACAAAATATTTAAAACAGATAACCCAGATATAACATAAGAGATCTTATAAAAATGTATAAGATAAGAAGAAATAACAAATATACCAGTGCATGCAAAAGATGAATTATAAAAAGCCGTGGCAAATATTTTCAGCCCCGATTTAGAATATAGTGAGACATCAGATGTCCTGAACGTTTCTTCCAGATACTGCACCTAATACAGGTCTGAACTAGCCTGGCATCACCGGACGAATTGTAAACTGCAATTGAAAAAATTGCGATTTCCAAGGGGCGTCACCAACTGGTGCAGCCACAATTCCTCTGGATGCAGTTGGATAGGCCTACAACCAATCATAGCAACAAAACGGGGGACACAGCAGTGAGCGACGAAAAATGAAATTTCTTCTCAACAAAAGCTTTAAGTGCAGTCGTTTGTTCTTCTTTTAGTGAAAATATGCCGTCTAGTTTGTCTCGCTGAATTCCCAGATCGTTCTACATCAGCGGCAGCCATCTTTGTTGTTGTTGGGAGATCTAATACATATGAACCAGGAACAAATGCTCTTGGTTCAAGTGCACCACGTACTACCACGCATCTTGGCGTATGGTGAATGATGACATGCTTCTAGTTGTTGTACATACATGTGTAGTTTAAATGTTCTGTTTGGTTAGAAGATAAATATTGTTGTTTATTTCAAATCAGTGGATAGGTCGCCTTACTTCACCAGGGAATTACCATACTTTAACCTCATGCAACAGAACCAAAAAGCGTTATATAAATCTTCTTCCGCATATGTTTGTTTTTGATGGCAAATCAGCAGAGAAACGTCAACTCAAAATGTCTATTGAGTGGTCGGCTTCATAAATTGTGGCGATACATTATTTTTAGAAGGATGTCACGGTGACTCTTGAGGAAGAGCCACTTTATTTCATGGTTCAGCTGAACCATATATGCCGGCGTGACGACACAGCTGTACCAGGGGTTATCTGCCATCTGCCTCTCTTCCAGCCCCAATATCTGTCAAGCAGACTTCTGCACCTGGACAATATAAGTAATTAACATTTCTTATACAAGTAAGATAATTATACGTAATTGACATGAAGAGGAGACTATCCCCAAGCCCAAGATCACCCACCCAGCCTGCCATAATGAATATCGCCCCGTAGCTCTCCCCTCTTTGGCAATGAAGTGCTTTGAAAGTCTGATCAGGGACTATATCATCACTTCATTGCCCAGCACCATGGACCCTTTACAGATAAAGTCACAGCAGCAGCACAGCACTTTATCGCATCCGATGGCTGGGGAAATTCAGGGTGTGCCCCCCCCCAGTTTGGTCCAGATCAGGACCATCTACACATGCACCTTAGAGAGCCTCCTGACTGGGAGAATCTCCTCCTGGTACGGAGGTAGCACCCAGAAGGAGCAGAGGGAAGTACGGTCGGTTCAACATACCACAAGGGGTGCGCTCCCCGGTCTACAAGACATTTATGCCAGGCGGTGCGTTGACCCGAGCGTACTTCCCTCTGCTCCTCCTCGGTGCTACTCCCATACCAGGAGGAGATTCTCCCAACCAGGAGGCACATGGCCCTGCAGAGGAAAGTACAGTCGGTTCAACGTACCACAAGGGGTGTGCTCTCCGGTCTACAGGTCATTTAAGAGAGAGAGAGAGAGAGAGAGAGAGAGAGAGAGAGAGAGAGAGAGAGAGAGAGAGAGATAGAGAGAAAGAGAGCTAGAGAGAAATAGAGAGAGAGAGAGAGAGAGAGAGAGAGAGACAGAGCACTTCCATTAGATGTTCCTTTACAGTCTGACTGGTAAAGGTATTGCTCTGAGCGCAGCGGGAAGCTGGTCAGACAGAAACAAAGCTCTGACCCTGCTGTGAGCAGTGTGTATACCTGCATGTGTGTATATGTGTGTCTGTATCTGTGGACCAGTGTGCGTGTGCCATGTGTGTGTTTATATGTATAAATGATGCGCTGTGTGTGGGTGTGTGAGTGTGAGAGTAATTGTTATAAATATGTGCAGTAGTGTTTGTGTGTGTGTGTGTGTGTGTGTTGTGTGTGTGAGTGAGGCTGCGATTGAGCGAGTGAGGCAGTGATTGCACGCGTGTGCATCGCTGACAGCAGCTAAATCTGTGCTATTGTTGTCAGGGCTCACTGTGTACGGAGAAGAATGTTGTGGTAAAAGGCAACAGGGGGGAATTAGGCTTTATGAAACCCATAAATCACAAAGACAGCTTAACCCTCCATCTTCCTCTCTCTCCCTCTCCACTCCTCATTTACATGTCAGGCAATTGTCAGGGCTGCTAAACGTTACAGCTGACAGCTAAATGAGTGTGACTTCAATAAGACTGTGATAAGATACGATCAGCCCAAGAACCGATAAGTATTCATTAGTACGCTTTGCCAGACAATAGACTGTTAATAAAGTCGAACAAGGCCAGGTCCTCCTCTGTTCTCAAACACACACACTCATGCACACACACACACACACACACACACACACACACACACACACACACACACACACACACACACA
>JAOPJO010000097.1:4891322-4903173 GCA_027123675.1 Molva macrophthalma
GAGAGAAGCATCAATCTGTTCCACTGTCTGAATGAGCTGAACGACCATTCTCTAGTGGAGGAGATCCAACAGTACCTTACATCAGGAAGTCTCTCCAGAGAATCTCTCTCCCCTGCTCAGTGGTCAGCTCTGGTCTTCATCTTAATGTCATCAGAAGAGGAGCTGGAGGTGTTTGACCTGAAGAAATACTCTGCTTCAGAGGAGGGTCTTCTGAGGCTGCTGCCAGTGGTCAAAGCCTACAAAACATCTCTGTAGGTTCACTAACAACATGTACCCTTTCTTTTTTTTCCATAGCTGTCTTTCTTCCTTGCTTTCATTCAATCTTTCTTTCTTACATACTTTCTATTTATTTTCTCTTCCTACTCCCTTGCTTTGTCTTTGTCCCTCTCACTCTCTCACTCTCTCTCCATCTCTCTCCTGTCTTTTAGCTCCCAGTAACTGACCCAGTAACTATGCAAGTTTCTTTGTAAGCTAGCTTGGCTCTCTCTGATCATCAGGGAGACACAGCTATGCTCTATCTGTGTGTGTGTGTGCATACAATAATAATCAGTGCCAAGAAGGATAACTGTAAGTCTCTCTCCAGTGTGCAGACACACAGGTTGCTGTCTGGGTGAGTGGAACCCCGGTGATAAGATGAAAACATAAAGATCACAAACACAGAGCACAACATGAATACACGAAGGCCCTGTACTTTCATCACAGCGTGTGTGTGCGTGTGTCGCTGGGTGGAAATTATGTTTTATTGTTGTTAAGTATTATTGTCAGTCGGGGGGGCACACACACACACACACACACACACACACACACACACACACACACACACACTTAACATTGAAAACAATTAAAACGAAGGATATCGTTACTTTGTTTCACATTAGTATTTTATTTCGGACCAGATCGATTGATTGCATTAACAGTGCAAAGATAGCCAATTTATTTGTGGGTAAATATTCAATTCTAGGTTAACGGTCAACTACTTTTAATGCATGGGTATATTTGATTTCTTTATTAAGTGGAAGTTAATGCTCATAAAATTAGCATTTTTATATAAATATCTTAATTTGTAATTTAGTAAAAAGTATATCACAGTGGTGTCTGTCCTTTTTGGCACAGGTTATGTGTTATGCATTTAAAATTGAAACGACAAAACTTCAACCAATTAATTTGAAAATATTTTTTTTTTTTACAAATAGTAAGTAATTAAGACCGGCAGAATTTGATACATTACTTTAACGATAGTGCTAATTATAAAGCTTTTATTTTATCAAGAGGCACCTATCTTTATTATAATGAAAAAAAAATGGCGGCTACAGACAAGCAGTGCAAATGACACATGACCCAAAAGCATCCTGACACCACCCTTTCGTTTCTTTTTCCATTTCGATCCTTTAGTGCAAATCAGGGGAACAGCTCCTGCAAATCATGCCTATACAGCGTTCTCAACCAAACAAACAAAAAACTTTTTCAATTACCTTATACGACAAAATACTGACCATTGCACTTCACAGTTCACCAAAAAATGCCCGTGGTAAATGACAGCCAACGTACGAACACGTGGGCACAACAACAATCTTAAGTACAGAAATATTCCCCGGGAACGCAAAAAACACCTCTGAAAAGAAACAATTCATGTCCAACAGACAAACAAACGATTGCACACTTTAGAGCTATGTCGATTGCTAAGTTAAAAGGCAAATGGTAAATTACATTAATTAAAGGAACAATAACAATTCTATTCAGCAAGTGAGTAAAAGACAACGACTCAACAAAGCAAATCAAAGGCGTCCTAAAAATACCTCTGAATGAACAAATTGTGGCATAAATAAATAAAAGCTTAGCTTAGGTATTTTCATACCAATTTACATATCTGGTTAACATAACATTTGAAAGATGTCTCATAGGGCAAAGCAGGCAAGGACCAGTTAAAGTGTAATTGTGCCTTTGAGTTTAAACCAGCTAGGTTAATACTACTAGAATCCCATGTTGTATAATGTAATCTGTTATAAATTCGTCAAATAAGGAGACAAAAAGGGGAATGTTGAGATGAAAACAAATAAACCCAAACAAAAACACATTCAAAGAAAAGCCACTGGTGAGTCCTAAGTAAAGGTTTTGTTCTTCGAATTCCATACTGTACCAGAAACATACCCTAGACACCCTTACACCCACACTCATTGGCAGCCTGCGTTCAATACCGCAGTGTCCCCTCAATAATAGCAAATAAAACGAGCAAGAAGCATAATCATCACCCAAATTAGCTTCCCCGTTTTTTTTTATTAATACTAACAACACAAAGATAACATTAATAATAGTAGCTAGCGATGAGTGAGGCAAAGGAAGGGTTTAGGAGCTGCTTCTGGTGGAGGCAGAACTTTTTATTTTTTATAACCTCCACGTTTTTTTTTTGTTTTTTTTGTTTCGTTGCAACTCTACTGTTTGCTTCCGCCTGCTCCCCTCTACAAGTGGAGATCTCCCTGCAGCAACGGCTGGGACATCTCCCTGCTCTGCATGGGCAACGCCGGGAGCTGCTTGAGTGTCACCTGCTTGACAAACACCACGAGGAATCCCAGCACCATCATCACACCGAGCAGGGAGCCCACCGCGGGGGCGTAGGAGTAACCGGAGGTGGCCCCCCCCGGTGGGTTACTGCTGCTGGCGCTGGTGGGGCGGGCAAAAGGGGCCAGAGAGGGCCCCACTGAGAGGAGGTCCTGGACGTTGGCCAGGGAGCCGTTGTTGGGCAGGGGGCGCCGGCCCAGGATGTGACACATCAGGGGGTAGAGGTCGACGGAGCGCATGGAGTGCTTCACGTAGTCCTGCCGGAAGGCGGGGCCCCGGGCCAGGAACACGGGGTGCATGCTGGGTAGCGTGTTGTTGTAGCCGTGGTTTCCCACTGAGAAAATAAGAGAGAATGGCTCCGTTAATATCCATTAAAGCACATTCAGTAGCTGACTGACACTACTTCACAATGATATCCACTGTGAGGCACTCACGATCTACCGTAAATGCAAGGCCTCGGTAACACTTATCATCCGATCAGGGCAGGACGCGTTAAGAGCCAGGTCTGTAGAAGTCCCGGATCTGATCTTGCCTCACGTTGCGATCCGATGAGCTGGACCGCATCGCGAGGTGGTCAGGTTCGCATTCCCGGGAGGATCCCGGCGGGCTCAGGCATGAGCCCGCCAGGATCCTCCCGGGATGCACGGTATGAAAAGGCCGCTGCTAATATCTTGCACTGAAGATGGATGAATATCTTGCACTGAAGATAAAGCCGTGGGGTTTAACCGAGACTCGGTGCCCGGTTGACTCTACGGTCAGATGCCACTGTCCAGGCTGAAACACACACATAAGTCACGGCTGTCTTGAGTTTGCACTCTTGTGATGTAATGCATGCATCGCCCACTGGCCTCCGCTGCGCTCTCCTGCACAACGCACGCCCGGTGCGGGGCCTCCCACTACATTCCATTTTATACAGCAAGTTCGACATAAGGGTTTTTTCTTTCACCCAGCGCCATTTTGGCTGATTTATTTTACCAGGAAGTATTTCTTTTCTTTTGCTTTTTTAATGCTTTCTATTCATGAAGACAGAGTGAGTACGCTGGTAGGTATGGGAGAGAGAGAGAGAGAGAGAGAGAGAGAGAGAGAGGGGAAGACATGCAGCAAAGGACCACGGGCAGGAAATCGAACCCGGGGTCGCTGCGGTAAGGACTGAGCCTTATTGGTTACGCGCTCTACCCAGTGAGCCACCGGGGCGCCCCCCCCCCACCAGGAAGTATTTCTGCGGGGAAGTGAAATCCGACCGCAGACCCTGCCAACGAGTTCACATCAAGTCAAGTGTCAAGTGTGGACGTCAGACCAGCTTTCCGACGTGGTGCATCCGACCATCAAGAGTCGCGTTGAAACGACAAGTGCAACCATAGCCCAGCATTAAGCAATCAACAAGGACACATTTATCAAAGATTGATGTTAACGCTGTAATATTCTGTGCCGTCTTGACAATGTTTAGGAATTAATACTGTTGAAAAAGATTATTCCCATACTAAGAATAGACATCGTAAAATCAGAGTTTTTTGGTGGATCCATTAAAGATCCCTTGAGTGTGCTTTGATCCGTGGTGAATGTTAATGTGTGCTATTCTACGCTTGTGCGGAGACACTGCTACAACAGAGAAAAGATAATAAGTCAGAACTACAACTCCCATGTCAGGCTTAAGAAGGGGGAACCCAATATACAGCACAATATATGCTATCGGGTAGAATGTTTTTTATTCCAACGTTCCTACAGCTATTACTATAGCACCCGATGCCAAGTGCATTGGGTGACCGCGTTGGGGAATCAAACACCTCCCTAAGTGTCAGGCACCAAGCACGCAGACTGTGAATTTCGGTTCACATTTGCAGGGCGACCCAAAAAAGAAATAGAATCATCTCGTTATAGCGGCGCGAAGCGCAAGGCGCTTAAATGAAGCGCCGCTGTTGTTTTAGCGCTCGCTGTGAATAGGAGCCGAGTCTACTTTGGACTTGGAATATTCGTATAACAGTATTTTAGGTCTGACTCCGTGCCGTGTCGGAACGAACAGGGACGCCGTTACATACGCATGAAGGACCCGCTCCGGTTCTGTACAATGGTCCAGCCCTCCTCGGCCTCCAGGAGAACGGGCATGATCCGGTCATTGTGTCTGTAGTGGAAGTATTCTGGGATGTCCTCCTTTTTGTACACTTTCAGGTGAGGGTTGGCGTCCAGCAGGGAAACGTACACCTCCTCCAGCGTCCCTGAAGGAGGAAGAACAGCCACTGGTGTTAATGTTGTGGTGTGGGGCAACGGTGCTGGGTTACAGGTGTTCCGATGGCCTGAGATACAGGAACTAGAAATTAACAAATAACTGAGAACTTAATGCCTGTTCCGAGAAGGAAATCAGACCCCAGTAACAAAACAGCAGGCTAGAAACATAGTCCTCAATTTCATTCATATGTGTTAATCAACAACATATGTTGGATGCCTATTATCCGCTTGGCTGAACATAAGTGCTACAACAATGGTTAACGAATAGCACATGAATAAGAAACAGATTGTAACATTTTATAATTTAAAAAGGGACCATTTTTGACCATCAGCTGTGAGGTTGATTAGCCATTAGAAGCCGTTTCAAAGTCTATCCATCTATTCGTCAACATTGGAATGAGATCAAAGACAATCATAAGATTGTTGCTCTATACCTCAGATATTTGCACGGACACACCCACTTGTGATCAAACAATTGAATATTAAAAAGGGGGCTGTATGTACGATTTAAGATGTATTATATTAATAATTTGTAAGAAAAGGCATGGCCATCCGACAGCTATTGGCAAGTGAAATGCGCTGTGAGAATATTGCTGAGCCTGCCTCTGTATGAGCCCATTTCGATTTTAGACTGCTCCAGGCTCTCATTTCTGACCAATCAGGGCATCTCTTCCCTGATTGGTTCAGGGAATCCATCTTGCCTGTCTATCACAGGTGTGTGAATGCAACACTTCTCAATGGCAGAGGAACAAAGGGAAGTGGGGAAAAGCGAGGTTTAATTTTTGGGTTGTTTATTTTCAAAATCATGCACTGCTCTTCCACTTCTTTTATTTACTAGCTATTTACCACTCTCAAATATGAACGATAGCACCTTTAATTGAATTAAGAGAGTGTATTACTTTAAATGTGTGGTGTTGCAAGGAATTGGAGTTTCATGATACGTCATTGTTGTTGCTCAAGGGCCTCTCCTATTTGAGTGTATTTTGAAATTAGTTGAAGGTGTACCTTCTTTGGGAAGTAGCGCCACCACGGGGCTCTTGTCCACCCATGTGTACAGCTCCCTGCTCACGTACTGGTCCAGCTCGATGATCTTTTCTGGGAACAGCTGGGTCATGCCGTGGTCGCTGGTCACGATGAGGTTCAACCTCTCGTAAAGGCCGGCCTTCTTCAGCTCGTTGCGGAGGAAGCCCAGCTTTGCGTCGATGTCCACGATCACCCCGTCCATGAGGGAACTCTCGGGGCCCAGGTTGTGGCCGCTCTCGTCCGGTTCCTCCCAGTAGAGCACCCCAAAGTTCACCGCCTCCTCGTCGGGTGCGGTGAACCACTGGATGAGCTTCTTCACGCGGTTTTCGAAGGACACCGAGGCGTTGTAAGGTAGATAATGCGTGGGGTACACCCCGTGGATCTTCACGTCGGACCCGGGCCACATGGCCGCCCCGCTGCGGCCTCCCTCTCTCTGATTGGTCACCCAGAGCGGCACCCCCTCCTCCCACCACCGTGGGTCGTAGATGCTGTCCGTCTCCATGGAGAAGGAGCGGTTGAGCACGGGGTCGAACATCTCGTTGGCCACGATTCCGTGCGATTCGGCGTGCAGGCCCGTGACCAGGCTGTAGTGGTCTGGGAAAGTCTTGGTGATGTACGTGTTCTCCACCACCTCCACCTTCACGCCCTCCCGCTTCAAGGCACGGAAGTTGGGCGTGGGCACGCGGTCCACATAGTCCCAGCGGAAGCCGTCAAAGGACAGGAGCAGCAACTTGGGATTGTCCCTGCCGCTGCCCTCGCTGCCCTCGCCGCCGCGGTCTTTGCGTCTGTTATGGCTCTTGTGTTGCAGGCACACTGGGGGCACCAGGAGAGCCCAGAGGCAAAACAGGTAGCAGTGAGCTCCACTCAGTAAGCAGCTCCGCATCGTACCGCTGGTGTCGAAGGACTGATCCTCGCTAGTCAGTGAGGTCAAGGGGATTCTTGTAAGGTATAGTCCGTCCTCGTCTATGTGTACGCCTGTAGATAAGACACGTCACTCACACATGTTTACAGTTGAACCTTACAGTTTCCTTTAGCTCTATATAGAAGGGACAGTATAGACCTGCCTACTCAAGGTTACATTTACATGGGTAAAATTGTATCGTCATGACTTGAGAATACAGGAATTGGCAGGGTAATGACGTCATAGAAATGTTTGGCAGATTAATGATATCGAGATTGCGTAGTAACAAAAACAATATATATATATATATATATAAATATATATGTGTGTGTGTGTGTGTGTGTGTGTGTTCTACACAGAAATCACAAACATTTATTGAATATCTGCTACAATATCGCATGTTAAAGAAGACATAGACGAGAAAGATGTTGTTAGCAAACAAGGCTATGCTAAACAGAACCGGTTCTACACGTAACGGAAGAACAAAAGAGCACTCATATATCAAATTACGACCATTAGCATGTTGGCAACAGGCAAACAACATGCCACTATTTACGACGGTCAATTGTAACGCAAACTAACGCGATGTCAACAACGTATCATACCTTGTTATCCTAATCTGCACGTCCCTGCTTGTCTCTGCACACAAAGATAAACAGTCAGGCAGGGTAGTTCTGCATTAGGAAGGGTTTAAAGGGTTATAACCTCAAATAAAAAAACTAAAACCCAAGCTGTGTTCTTTACGGAAAAACGATTAACATATACATCCCCCAAAATGCATACAGCTGATATCGGAGTTGCATAGTACTGAATCTCATTGCGATGCACTCTGTGAGCAGGTTGCAATGATGTAATGCAGAAGAAGAAGAGGAAGGGGCGGGGTAGAGATGTGGCGAGGTGGTTGGGGCTTCTTGTCTGGTATTATAAATATAAATCCTATGCGAGTTTCGTACTCCTGCAACAGAAGGCTGACTAGGCCTACTGTGGCTAGAAATTAATGTCACAAAAATGCATGTGTAATCTATAGGTGTTATGGTAAGGTAAGGTGTCAAAAAACAACGCAACACGTAGGATTCAGGAATGGAAAATAAAAAATAAATAAATAATAATATTTGACCACGAGATGTCAGTCCAATGCTGTCTCGGAGAGACAGAGCTTTGAGTACAACTACATCATTTAGAGAGGCTGGAAGGACATGGACCCTCTCTGTCGTATTCACTTCATCCGAAATATTTCACCTATTTTAGATGACGTTATTTTAAAAGTGTTTACCACTACTAGCTATTTTTTGTTTATGTTGGTAAAGGATGATCTTTAGATGTAGTAGGCTACCCTCTTGGTTTTTCGATCTGTTAACTTGTTATTGCCACATGACATCTGAAAGTAGATTATCTTACTGTTGGGCAGATTATTAGTAGATAGATTGTGTGTGATTGACAGAGCTACCTGTCTTCAGCGGGTGGTTTAACTTAATTACGATCTGATGTCCTGGAATAGGTTGTTGTCTCTTTGTAGTGCCCTAATGACCTCACAGTGTTTCATACTCCTTACCACAGTCCCTCCTTATGTGTGCCTGTATTGGTTGTTTAGCCTCCTTTGCTACATATTGCAGTCTGAAGTCATCACAGAATGTTTTTTCTCAGTGTCATTCAACTGAGATGATTTGATTGTTCATCTTTTCGTCATAGATGGATGCTTCTGCATGGACACTCCCACTTGTTATGTCATGAACAGATCGATTTTGCCCGACCTGTTAAAACTGCTAAAATACCAGGGATTTGTTTGATAGATTAGGGCAATAGGGGTTTCTTGTTTGTGTCATTGTCCTTTCACAGACTGCTAAAGTTGAATGCAAAATCATACACACCTGCATCAGAGTCTTCCCAGACAATGTGTGACACTGTAACACAATTTGTATTTTGATTCGTCAAACAATTAACCTTGTTGATCAGTAGTCAACAAACACACAATTTAAAAGTTTTAAAGGTTAGTTAATAAAGGAAACAACAACAAAAAAAATAATTTTCCATTGTTTTGAATGAGGATCCAAGTGTAAACATATTTATTAAACAGACTTGCATTTAGAGACACACTATATATCTGCGTGAACTGTGATGAAAAAAATATATTGTGTACAAAAATTTAAAATGTGTGTGCTGGTATAGCTTGTGTGAGGCTTGTCTGTGTGCAACATGTATATTTCTCTTTATATGATCGTGTGCTTACATGTTTGTGAATTTCCTCACGTGTGTGCGGTTTGTCCCAGTGTCATTGCATGTGTGTGTGTGTATCCCTGTATGTGTGTGGATGCATGTGTCCCTGTATGTGTGCATGTGTGTGTGTACGTGTGCATTTGGACCTGTATGTGTGTTTGTTATTAGGTGTGTGTGCATGTGTCTGTGTATATTTCTATGTGTCTGTGTCTCTTTGTGTTTCCTCCATGCCGTTTAGCTGACAGTGCACTGCGGGTCTATGTGGGAACTGTGTTGAGTGTTTCATACTCGTGTGTGTTCTGGGTGAACTCCTAAAAAAAAAAAAAGGCCCCTGTATGAGGGGCACAAAAGCCTTGTCTTTGCAGGCTCTTTGACTCTCCATTGTGATGTCACAAGGGGGAAGCCTTTGTTGATCTATTGACAGAATGCCTATATTGTGATGTGTACAATGATGATGTCTGTTTTTAGAATGGTTGTGATGCAGGTTAAGATGCCTTTAATTGCGGGCGATTAATCGCATACGATTAATGCACCTTACCTTTGGTTGTAAGCATATTTTCGGCTGACAGTCTTTGCTATTACCCATTTGTATATTCCATGATGTGAAACTGTTTACCGTTTTTAACTTAAAAATGGTTCACATATCAAAATGATGTTTCAAACACCTCCCCACTGGTTAAATTCTGTTGGAGTGGAATTAAAGATATGTTGAGATTATAGGAGAACAGAGAAATATTGACAAAAGAAACAAACATTTGATAAACTTTTTATTGGGTGGCAACTGTCTTGACCAAGTGTGTTTTCATATTGGACACAATTAGCCCTAATTAAAATTATAATATTAACCAGCATGCCATAGACTACTTTTATTGAATATTTGAGTGAGTATTAATTTGACATCTGTCCGATGAATAAAGCACTATGAACATTTATATGTATTTCTTAAGAGAGGCATTTGAGCTTATAAAAAGTTGTCATCAGATATGATAAATCATCATCATGATCGTCACAGGCCAACAAAAAAAACATTAAATGGGACCTGCTCAAGACCCTGCGTTCACAATGTATAACAATACCACTAATTAAGACTAATTAAGTTATCATGCACTATTACTATTCATAGATGATTGTGTTATCATGCAGACAGCAAACTATGATGTATTTCAAAAATATATACATACAGTCCTTTAAATCGGGTTAAATGAGCAGGTGCTTCGATTTTGCATCATTGTAGATTCCATCTAGACCGGGCAAGTAGCCTAGGTCTAGATGGAATCTAAATTTTCCAGTCAATCGAGAAACGGATGGGTGACCTATCATAGCCTTCATGGACTACCCCTATTTAAAAATGGCAACGTAACGGCAAAACGCGTGATATGCCGAAAAAACCCCAGAAATGAAAATGTTCTCGAGCCCTAGGTAACTGAACGTGACAGTTACCAATGAAGTTTCCATTCGAGCTATACGCTAAAGCAGACTAGCAGGCTTTTGTGTTTTTAGAGCATTCTTCTGCTTCGATCATGTCCTACATACAACACCACCCAGATCCAGCGAGAGACCCATCCGCTCTTCCATCCGCTAGTGTCTCATTCGACCTCGAGCTCAGATTTGCGTACATAGAGCGCGTAACCAATCGATGAGTCTCATGAAACCCCTCTCTAAAGTCTCGACCAATCATCGCAACGATGGTATTTACATGTAGGGAGCATAAACCAATCACAAGTCGCTACAGGGTACGCTTATGACTATTTCGGCCTATAGCGGAGCGAGTTACACAGTTTTGGGGGAGTGCATATCATTTACATATTATCGAAGGTGCTTAGATATTGATCCTGTATTTCGAGGTAGTTCAAACCGAGCCATTGGATCTCCGGTTTTACCTTCTCATTCGTCTGCGAGGAACGTTGTCCGTTAACAAAATGCCTAAAAGAAGGGTGAGTAGAATCTCGGTGTTAATCCTCAGGTAGCGTAGTTTAAATGTAGTTTATTCACTAGATTTGACAAAATAGCGGTGCGCGATACTGTGACGACGATGAGCAGGTGAGGTGATGCCAAAGTTTCGAAATCGACGTTTACAAATGGCCAGGTGCGAACATTTACCAATGACAAATTCTTTGACATTGATTTTTTTCCCCACCTCAAATATCTTATTCTCCCCATGTGTAGCCTACTGTAAAATGAATGTATACTTTTCAATGGCCGATTTGGTTGTCGTTTTTTTTTTTTTTTGCCTCTTCCCTCTCCACCGTGCGCACGGGAACTGACAAATATGACCAGGTCTCGCTGAATAAGACCAGCTTGTGAATGCGCACTAGTAGCAACCTATGATTATGATAAATGAATAGTGCTTAAGACGTTCCCATGGCAAGAATGTGTAATCCAACACCAAAAGCAAACGCCACCTCTTTTCCTTTCAGTCTGTGATGATGACAAATGGTAGGCAGCAACCCCACCACACACCGAGCCGATGGAACGAATCCATATCCAAAAAGCAAAGAAAGAAGGGATAATAGACAATGCAGCTGTGAAAGGGAACCGCGGCACTATCCAAACAGCCTTGCGCGCCGTAGTGTAGTGCTTTGTGTCCATATGTATACTCGGCAACTGGCTTCTCTAGCATCTGAAATTGCTATTGTTTGCAGCCGTGCGTAGATTCGTGCTTTTGAGGACAGAGAGGGGAGGAGTGGGATTTGGGGCGGAGGTCGTTGCCATGCAAATGATGCGCTCGAGAACCTGCAGGCTAAACGGACTTTTTTTTTCGTGGGTAGACAATCCTGTTGGGCTCCTAGCTTCCATTAAGTCCTCTTAAGCAAATCACCTGCTTACTGCAAGAAGATTTGAGTTAATAGCATACCGAGGGACTGACACACACACACACACACACACACACACACACACACACACACACACACACACACACACACACACACACAC
>JAOPJO010000097.1:4903611-4916464 GCA_027123675.1 Molva macrophthalma
ATTGCCCCTTGCAACATTTCTGAATCTGTCCATACGACACAGTTATATATATATATATATATATATATATATATATATGTTGATATGATCTTGATATGTTCTCTTCAGTCTGGTGGTGATTCTGAGGAGAAGGAGCCCTCCAAAGTCACAAAGCAAGAGGTAAGTGGTTCACAGCTTGGAGCCCCAGTGTGTGCCGGATGCTGAAGTGTTTTGATGTGTTTTGTTTGCAAAAAGTGTGTTTGTGTGAATACGACGTGTCTCCAATTTGTGTGTGTGTGTGTGTGTGTGTGTGTGTGTGTGTGTGTGAGACAATAAGTGACACACTGCTAAGTCGAATATTAAATCAAGTGAGGAGGACACTCCATCTCCAACTATGAAGCACAAACACAAGCACATAAATGATCCTGAAAATGGACCCTAAAGGTACATCTGATATCTCTCTCTGTCTGTCTCTCTCTCTCTCTGTCACTCTTCTGTCTCTCTCCCTCCTCCTTGCTCATCCCTTGTTGCGGTAGCCCACCAGAAGGTCAGAGAGACTGTCAGTGGTAAGTTGGATTCTCCCGCTCTGTCTTCACCTCTCTCTCTTTCTCTTTCCTCTCATCTGCGCACCTCTCTCAACCCTGGGACACCCATTGGACACAGTCTTTTGGGGGACGTTTGAATTCCTACTCGGGTCAATGTGACGACATTGAATTCAATAGAATGAGTGGAACGGGTCGATCACATTCAAAACCTTCCCAGAGGGGTGTGTCCGAGGGCCATATGCATGTCTTTTCTATGTTGTCTCTGTCCCTTATATTTGTGTTGGTCTGTCATAGCAGAGCTGCACACTTATTAATGTGCACATTCCCCTAACTTCCAATGCCAACATCCTTCACAATTAGGTTTTATATATGTAATACATGAAAACATTTCAGTGCAACGTTTTGGTTTAGAAATTGAACTGTGTTATGAGGAGGAGTGTTATGGACATAATCATGATTCACAAATCAATATTTATTTGAATCATTATCTTATATTAGTGGTTGAACGATCATCACAGAAAATCAGTGATTCGAGTTTCGGTGTGTTATTAATTAGTTATTGTGCCACTCTGCCTCATGGGAAATGTCGTGTTTTGTACGTCTCTTTCAGTTTTTTGGTCTTTTATCTGTTTGTGTCTTTTATCTGTTTGGTCTTTTGTCTGTTTATCAATGTCGATCTGTGCATGCTGGGAGAATGTTTAAATGTATATGTGTCTTAAGAATAATGTGAAAAGTTAGTTTTGTCCTTTTTGGTCTAATCATTATTGTTGTATTACTGTTAGTAGCACTAGTAGTGCAAGAAGAAATACTAGTAGTAATGTTACAACTAGCAATAGCGGTCATGTATATGAAAACAACAAATACAATAAAAGGCAGTCAATAAGAAATCATTTGATGCCAGTTTTAAGCAAAATAGACGGATTGTAAATGCTATTGTCATTTCTGTCATTTCAGAAATCTCTCTTAACCACACAATAGTATGACACACACAGACACATACACACTCACATACAGAAACACACAGAGTAAAGGAATTATCACATAATTGATCCATAGTCTGTAGCCACAGCACATTGACCTCAGGCCAGCTTTTTTTGAGTAGCTGTATTTTTGAGAGATAATGAGAGCATATTTACTTAAATGACAAGGCTGGCATAATTTGATTTGTTTTACTTATAACAACATTGATATAACGGGCAATAGCGACAATGTTCACAGTCTCTACCTGCTTCACAGTATTGTCTGTCTGAGTGGGACAGTAGATCGGACTTTTGTTGTTTGGAAACACATGAAGTCACAGAGTTTTTAATTTGCTTTGGTCCGCTGAATCAATCTGGTAATTGATTCTACTGACCAATCAACTACATTATATAGGGGGGAAAGATACACATACCTCACAGATATTTCCTCACAGATATTTCGTACCCTAAGTAGATTAGGGTAAAATACAGGCCAAGTGTTCCCCCGAAGCAGTATTCACTACGTTAACTATCGGTAACGAAACCTACAAAATCAAAACTAGGTGTGAGAAAACATTTTCGTTAACTAAAAACAAAAATAAAAAAAGTTTTACCAAAAACCATAACTAACAAACGGTATTGTGTGTTTACAAAATAAACAAAAATTATCAAAATTATAGATAAAATGTCTTTAGTTTTTCGTCTTTGTCAATGTATTTCATTCATAATCCTAGTATTTTGGGTGGATATTGCATCTATCTACCAATATTTTGGCTGTGCCAGTTTAAGTCCAACCTTTTGTTGAGTTGTTATCCAAAATGCTTTTTGTGACCTTTACAATCCTGACAAATAGCCCATATAACAAAAAAAATAATAATTATAACACTGATACTAATAAAAACAAAAATACAAAAACTAAGCTAAACTAGCAAACCTGCTTTGAAAACGAATTAAACAGAAGTTGAAAACAAAAAGTTAAAGCAAAATAATAATAAAAACAAATGAAACATGAAGAACTATATTTACGTTAGCATTGACTAGTAGGGCAAAGTGGCGTAATATTATGACGGTAACCAGGTATGCTTCACCTGCAGAAACCTGTTGCACCCAGGCCTGAGGTGAAGCCCAAGAAGGCAGAGAAGGCCGTCGTCAAGGTAACTCAGATAAACTCTTCAAGGTTTTTTGAATCTACATGAATTTCAAGTTTTGCCTTGAAACATATGCATGTATATTGTAAAGGTAGAAACATGTGAAACACAGACATACATGCACATACACACATGGACACACACACGTAAATAGCAGACATAAATGTCAAAGCAACTGTAACACTGTTTTTGGACAGGTGCGAAGGATTTGCATTCTATCTGTAATCATAACAAGTTTCAACTCCGATTTTATTTGTTTCTACCTGTAATCTACATCACCCTCCCACCCCCCCACACACACACAACACACCCTGTCTCTGTACAGAAGCCTGTTGAAGAGAAACCAGTGGTGAAGGCAAAGAAAGCAGTAGCTAAGGGCAAAACCGATGCTGGAGTCGCCCAGAACGGACAGGCCAAGAATGAGGTAGGAGATGGATTATGGATTGATTAGAACCTGTTACTTTAGAGATGAGATGCAAGCTGTGCGTTTTTATATGTATATATTTTTTAATTGAATAAATTGTTTAAATGTTGCGAACCTCTTACACCGCTGGACTCCTCCTACGCCCGTTTCTCAGTTACTTCATTCTAACCTTCAGATTCAAATCAGTGTTCCTGTCATCCCTTCAATGATCTCTCTCTCACTCTTCTCTGCTTTCTGTCTCATATATTTTCCCACACCAATGCATGTGCACATCACTCGCACACACACACACACACACACACTCACATGCACGCACACACACACACAGATCTATGTGTGTCGTCCCAGTGTCAGTGTGTCTTTCACCAGAACCAGGGCTTCCTCCTTGATGTCAGTGAGGGGGCAGAGCGAGACTGTCCGGGTCCAGGGTATGGCACGGCGTGTGTGCGCGTGTGTTAATCCACTTAATGTGTGTGCGCTTCCACACTAACTCATTAAGGTCTACTGCTGACCGTAACCAAGTAATAATTGAGAAAAGGTTTGTGTGGTGTGCAACTACGGTGTTGTTTGCTTTTATGCTTGAGAGAGTAACAGTTCAGGGACAAATGCAATATGAGAATTACTTTTAACAAAATAATAGCCTCTATTGTCTCTCCCCCCATTCTCCTCCGTAGTGAAATAAACTGGAGATACAGCGAATCACTTTGTAACACAGAGAGAGCTTTTTAGATCATTGAAAATGGATGTGGAGCAACCATTTTTGAGCAATTATCATCCATTTCATCAATTGTGTGCTCAGGCTCAGTCCACAAGATTGGGGAAATCAAGGATTTACAGCTTTGTTTAAATATTTTTTAACCCAAGACAAGAAAGACATGTTAGTACTACAGTGTTTACAAGCACACACGACTTCTGCATGTCACCGAATGTAAGGGTTGCTAAAGACTTTTGATTGGTTCTAAAAGGCCGTTTTTTTTTATTGTTTCCACACAGTTTTAGCAACAATCTACCTTGGAGATTGTCCTCAGTCTCTAGTTCAGTGACGCGTTAAAAGACCGACTTGAGAGTTTAAAAATTTGAAAAGAATTGTTCAAGGATTTTTTCTCAGGTTTGGCGACGGCTGAGTGAAAATTAGAAAAAAATTGTTCAAGGATTTTTTCTCAGGTTTGGCGACGGCTGAGTGAGATTTGAACCCAGAGTGGGCTGATGAGCTGTGTTCCTGCAGCAGATTATCATTATGTGGGATCTTATTCATGTTCTGTGTTCCAGGAAACCGAAGAAGCCGAGAGCGTAACTGAAGAGAAGGCGTAAATGAAGGGGAGGGATTGTCCTACCTAGATGATCACTCTGGTTTTTACTCGATGGCAGCAAACATCTCTTCTTCTTTTTTTTACCGAGGATTTTGTAAGATGATTTTTTTCTAGACTCGTTTTAGTAAAAAATGGAAAACCAGCAAATCCCATTCCCTGTCCACACCTGGTACACACTCCTTCGTTCAGGTTTTTCCGTTTTTTTCTTTGCCCCAGAAGTCCTCCTCCAGCCCAGAGTTCTGACAAGCGGCATTTTTCCGGGAATCTCCACGGAAGAATGCCATCTTTTGATTCAATCGCTTGCATGAGACTTTGGGTATACCTAAAGGAAAATTCCTCTGTATGTTTACCTACCTTGAATAAAAGCATTCTCTCCTTTTGTACCAAGTGGAGAGCTATACAACCGTGCATGCTCCAGCATCCCAATCTTTCTATAGACGGCAACTGACATTGTTGGCTATGCTAGCTAGCGAGGTGGCACACTTACTCTTTAGCAAAAGAATAATAATTGGGGAGACATTATACATTTTTTTCTTTGCAGCAATTGCATTGGCCAGTCACAATTATAATCTAATACTTATACACATGTTTATTGCTGTTTTACAGAGTAATTTTCCTTTAGGGAATTTTTGAACAAGACTGTAATGTCTTCTAAAATAATGTTGTGGATTTTTTAAGTAACTCAAATTATGTTTCACACTGGCATAAAAAAAACAGTTTTGAGATTAAACAGAGCTACAAAATACACCTTTTCACCTACACCATTTGAAACCTTTGGAATTACTACAAGTGTAATTCTAACAATAATAATAATAATGTATGCTTTTTGGGCAATTATTTTGAATATGTGGATTCCTGTCCTGATCATGTGGATTCCTAATTTGTTCTTTATTTTTATTTTGAAAAAAGTTCCATTTGTCATACAGAAGAGTGATAAAGCAATAATGAGTGGTGCTTCTGTTTAGGAAGTCGGATTTGCCATTGGACCTTATGGTCTCTTAAGTTTTCATCCTGTTGAAAAAAATATTTTGAAATAAAAGATAAAGTTGATGTCAATGTGTATATTTTATGAACGGCTACGAATGCATTATGCTTGCGGATGTTTATTTATTGATTGATGAATGGTGCAAAAGTGTTAATACTGTTTTTTTAAACAACAGTGTTGGTTAAATCAATGTGAAAATGGCTGGTTGTCCTGTTGATATTTCCTGAAGTGAGATTATCATGATTTGATATTGCTTTTGTTGCCATAGCGGAAGGCTGTGTGAAAGTTTGAGTACAGTGTAGGTACCGTAAGCGCATGTCGTGGTGCTGGAGGTTAATTTCAAAGTTTTCATGTTTTTAGTGACTTTTCAAGCTCACACAAAGCAATGCTCTTTTTCAGTGTGTGTGTGTGTGTGTGTGTGTGGAGGTCTTTGGGGGCGAGGTGCTGTGTTAAATAGAACTGCTGTGTCAGGAATTGAAAGGTCAGCAACTGCCAGTTAGGCGGGTCTATGCTGTCACTCAAATGCATTGGCCAATGAGGGAGGGGCAATTCATTTTTTTAGGAGGTTTTGAGGTGTTAAGGGAGTACCAGTCAATTGATTATTGCATGTTGATTAAGGTTTTGAAAGAATAAGGATCATGGCACCTTTCAAGGCATCCAATGTGGATGCCTTGAAAGAAGAATGTGGAAGAATGGTAAAGAATGGAAATACATGGTGTGTGCGCTTTTAAATATTTATTTGTCTAATGAAAATGAACAGCAAAAAAAAATAATAGACTGCCGTTTAAATGTCGAAAAGGGCTATTTGGCCACAATGACCTACTAGATTGAATATCAGGTATGAAATTGTGCATACACATTAATTACATAACATTAATCTATGAACCATTACTTAAAAACATTCTTCAGGCTTGTATACAATTAGTGGACTTAGTAGAATGTATATTCTTATAAGGCCATATAACCATTATTAGTAAAACACAAATTAAAATCAAAAGTAGTCTGCATTCAAATTGCTAAAATGTTTACCAATAGTCCTATAGTTAAACATTACACAGCATTTGTTTTCACGCAACCATAGACGGGGATATATTTTAGTCCCTAGTCAATAATGTTGTTTCCGCCTGGCTATCGGCAGGGAGTCATTATTCTTAGGGCCCTTGGAGGAACCCATAAGGTATAACTCCATTAAGGTTGCTAAAGCCATGAGCTACTCGCACTACCCACACTCAGCAACGAGCCTGTGCTATACACACCGGCGTGTACGACCTATACGCATACATTGCTCTATGTTGCTAAAGCTTAAAGAAATTCCTTTCTAATGTTTAAGCGATGGAGCACCCGTATCACATCAACCGATCTACCTTTTACACACACAACATGGTCCTCGTCGATTGTACACCACCTCTCTCTGGCTGCCCGTTTCACCTTTCACCTTTAGGCCCTGTGTTGGGAATGTAGACAAGGTTGCCTCCTTGTGGTAAAGTAAGCCAGCAACAGTGTGGCGACAGGAGGGTTTGTTGGAAGGGTGTAAAAATAAAATAGTGATGGTGTTTGGATGTTCAGCCTATGGCCATGGAATTCAACAAATGCATTTCTATGTATTTTCTTTTTATATATACATATGCATAGAGTATACAAGTATGAATGCATAGAACAGTTTTACGGGTATAGCCATTTGAACAACTTATTACAAATGTAATTAATTCAAACTCATGTTGCAAGGCTTCCTGCTGGTTTCATTTATTTTTCAAAGACAGTATATAATATATTAGGAATGCTAGGATAACAAACCCTAGGAGCCACCATAATAGTTGGCCTATTGAGCTATATCTGTAAATACATATCTGTCCAATCCTGTTGGACATTCAGTTTGTACAAATGTTTTTTTTGTTTTGTTATTTTGAATAATCAATCAAATACATCCTTTAACGCACATAAAAGCCAAGGAATTATTTTGAAGAGCTGGTCTGACTGGTTGACCTACATCTCAAGGTAAACCGATGAAGACGCCTAATGCAGGGATGTCAAAGAATGCTAATACTTTGTCTGGGGTTGTATGAATGTATCAATGCCCACTTGTGGTGTGAATAGTTTATACAAAATTAGATTTGATCTACTATACAGTGTTGGCCCATTCCTTCAGTGTAATTTTCGCACTGGCCAACTCCACAAATAATCCCTAATTCACAACGTACTGCGTTTAATAACATAATGGTTAATCAAAGACAGAAGCCTAAAGACAGCTATATGCCTGTGTTCATTCATAAAGTCAAACCACATTACATGGAACTATGTTGACATATTTTGATTTTTATATTTACACACATAATGTTGTAATCTAAGTTTAAGGGTGAAAGACGGTCTTAGTTTAAGAGACTGTCTGGGAGTGGTGACTTTGGTGGTGGGTAGGCCTAAAGTTGTGTATTGTTATTCTCATGTATACAGTATACTATCAGTAATTACAATTATAACTGCAACCAAAATGTTTAGTGCAGCCAGGGCCTGGGAACTTTCGACTATTTTGATTTAGACATTTGGTGCCTGCCTTTGTGTAAAAAACCCTGCTGTATTCTAAGTCAAGTACATCTACCTAAAAATAAAATGTAAGACTATCTAAAAGGTTCCCTCAACAAAGCAGTTAGTTTGCAAATGAGGTAGGCCCTCACAGTTTAGAGATAATGAGGGGAGATAATTACATTTGCTTATAACGTTTTAGTTACAATCAAGAGATTGAAAAGGTAGACATAGTATATAAGATGTGGGATTGAAATATGACAGATATTTTAAGGTAACGGGTAAACAAATAGGGAGTTCATCTGAATTATGTTTGAATCATATACAGCCGGAATGCATAAGTTCTAATAGCATACATATAATTGAGGACTTATTAAATTATTATGCTTTTCAAGTGGGTCACTGAAAATAATCTTGATGTCTCAAAATATCACTCAATCGGAATCCCTGTAACTCACGAGGTTTTTATTCATTAAACTGCATTCCCCCTTCTCCAACCCTTCCCCCATTTTACTGCTAGGCAGTATTTGGAGGAGAAATGGACGACCCACCAAACGAGTGGGTGTGTTGGACATCTTGTTACATGCCGACGACAGAATAATAATCGAGGAAAAGGAAATAAAGAACGCATGCACAAATACAGGATTTGCGATCAAACGCTTTGCTTGCAATGCTTCTAAAGCAGACCAGCCACGTTCCGATAGGTTACATCGAATGTGTTAAATACAAAAAAAGGTGCCCGATTGCACCCGTTGGTAATTGTATATCATATAGATCCAAGTAAAGTAAACAATAGTAATCGGTATTAATGGACACTTCTCTACAATCAAGAAAGATGCCACATTTTCTCTACCCTTGAAGGTTGCCATTTCTACCTCCCCTCTTGTATGTGTGTGTGCGTAAAATACACCACTTCGTATTCCTGCGCAGATGGCTTGCGCTGTTTCGTTGAGGGGGAGGGGAGTGGGGTAAAATAGAAACGGCATTACTTGATAGCAGGCTAAGCGTGTCGATAATTTACCCAACGAAAGACCATATTCTCCCATAGCTCGACGATTTGGCCTGTATGGATAAGCAACATTATGTTTCTGTAGAGCATAGAATCCGTACTATTTGTCATTAAGGCGGAAGAATACACGCGTAGCCGGAACTGCTTGTGAGCATTGGCCGTGAGTGGAGCTGAATGGAGGAAGCCTCTTCCTGGTGGATAAACAGTGACAGCTACAGGGCAGCCACCTAGACCCACTACATTGGCTGGCGCTGCTCTGCCAGCTCCCCGAAACAACACCAAAATGGCTTCAGATAGTAAATACATCGCGCAATTGACTTCTGGTGAGTAGGGAGAACGTGAAATATGCCATTGGGATGGTTTAATATCCCCTCATATCTTCGGTGTCCTCCTCTAACGCAGCTTCTGTCCTCTCCCCCAAAACCAGAACTGTACTTCCTAATAGCCCGATTTCTAGAAGCTGGACCGTGTCAAAACGCTGCCGAGGTTAGTGTTTTTGTGTTTTAGTATAATTTATAACATATCCGAAATTGACTGGTCAAATAATTTCGTATTATTTCCCTTTTTTCAGACCCTGATAAGGGAGGTGGAGGAGAAGGAGGTAAGCAGTCAGCACTACGAGAGCGATGCTTCTCTCTGCACTGTCCTTTCTAACGTGATTTTACTCAGATATACCATTTAATGTTTTTAAACACTACTTGACACAGTTATGAACTGAACAACATGGTCGTCACTATTTTTCCATCCCAGCTGCTTCCCAAAAGGCTGGACTGGACAGGACAGGAACACCCTGGGACATACGAAAATTTGGTAAGCGAGCACTATAACTGAGAAAAAGTTTTTAGAGAGCAAAATAAAAATTGAATTTCCCGCAATTTTTAAATCAGGTGAAACACACTCAAAAGCACCTTGTAGTAAGCAAGCTGGCGCCGATCGGTGCCATTGACCACCAACGATACGGCACCCTGACTCTTGTGTACCCCTTCTCTGGGAGTTTGGGGACATGCATTGCCAAAAGACTTTAATAGTTGTTGAAAAATGTGTGTGAAATCTTGGTACGTCATGAGTGTTGTGGTGTAGGAGCGCGACGATCCGGAGGAGGGACTCCATGCGCCACAGCTTGAGTGAGATGGAGGCGCTCTTGTCCTGCAATAGCTGTAATGTGTGAATGAGGGTAGAAACACACGAGGGGGAATTAAACACGAGTTTAGTTTGGTTTTTAAACAGTACATCAATAAAAGGATTGTGCAGGAGATGCAAGTTAATATAGGATAGCGGTTGTAGCTCGTGGAGCTTGTACTGAATGGAGGGCAGATTGAGTGTGTGTGTGTGTTAACGTTACGGCAAGAGAAGTGAAATCGCTTTATGTGGACATGCGAGGTAATATAGAACTTATACCTGGTACTTATCTTATTAATTTGCGTGATAATTGTCCTATCAGCAAATAGTATTCGTCCCAGGATTGGTTTTCGCATGTGGGCGTGTAAGGAATTAATCGTTGTTTGGTTAAATATGTATGTAATGCTAATCGACTCGAATAGTGTGCATGGTGTTTTCTTGTGTTTTTAAAAGTTTATATTTTTGCTATTTAATGAAATGAAAGTGACCTATGCCCTATTTAATACAAAAAATAATCGTATTTTTTTCGGGTCTCCTTTTGATATCCCCATACATAGATCCTTGATCTCGTTATAACATAAACTGTTGAGTGACGTCTGGATGTTAATCTATAGGTTAAGAAATTATTGAGAATGTCTGGCTGTGTTTTTATCTTCCTGCTTGGCTCCCCCCCCCTCACTCCACTCTCCGCCTCCCTCCAAAGCGAAGCTTGTGATGACGCGGCCGTGCCTGCTGTCTGTTGTGGATATTGCCTTGGTCGCTTGTCTATTAAAATGCGACGTGATCTTAATTATGAGACAAAAGGAGTTTGAGTTTAGAAGCGTTTGACGGCGTAGTGTTGTGGCATTTGTCAGCGTTGGATGGTGTCATGATAGATGAAGGGAAGACGATCTTTTTTTGGTAACTGTTAGGGAAACGAACGGTGTAATGACACCGACATAAAATAGATATCGCAATTAACACTTTTAACAATATTGGATTATTATAATAATTAATATTAATTAATTGGACGTTATATATTTTTTGATCTTATATATTTATAAGATATTTAAGGAACTCAGCGTTATTTAGTATTGGCTGCAATATTTCTCGAGCAAAATATTTAAACGAGACAATAAGACGAGGTTCACGGTCATTTTAATGATTTAATGATGGGTGAATTTCTACATGGAAACGTTAATTGGGTAGCCTATACACAACCACATCTATTTACGTTAATGGCATGCCATTCAATTACACTCCACGTAATTTCTTATTAGGTCGTTATTATGTTAGTATTATTTGTATGAGCAATGCATGAGGACAACATAGCTAAATAAAGTAAAATAGATATGAGGAGGAGGAGGAGCAGGGAGTTACAGGGAGTATGTCGGTGTCTGGGGAGTGAAATGTTTCAGCAATGTTGGTTTTTTATCGTTTCCACATTTTCTTGGTGCATGTGTTTCGGACTGCTGGAGCCTCGTGCGCCTGAGCAAGTGGGTGTGTGCCTTTAAGCCGTGCGCGCTCGCTCACTGCAAGCATGGCTTTAAAAAATGCCCACGTTTCTCAGCCAGGCGAGCCAGCTATGAGGCAATTAAGGGGTCACTAATTGTGCGTGTGTTGTCTGTAAGTGTGTATGTAGCAGTGGTGATTTCTAGGTGTGTCAATTTTAAATGAGCAAATGAGGGGGAAGGGGTATGTTAAGCATTTCAGGACCCATGAAGCAAATGAGACAATAGAAACGTGACGTTAATACAAACATATCATTCCATGATATTTGTGTTTTATTTGGATTGACTTTCGATGATTTAGATATTTGGCAGTTGTTATTGTTACAATAGTGGAATGTTTTGTCTTTATCTCCATCTTTCAGGCACTTCATGTGTGTATGAAGTGTATGTATGTTAAATATATATGCTTATAGATAATAATATATGGCCAACAATGATGCACATTTACTGTGCGTGATTCAAAACGTTGGACCTTAATGTCTTCATTTTTTAAAGGAGCACAGGGATGAGGGAATTGATATTGGAGATGGGATTGTTATGATTCTGTAATAATTAACCGCTAATACATATGGTATCTGAAGGGCAGCAGTGTGGTTGGCTCCTGCTGAGAAGTTAAGATGCTGCTGTATTATCGGAGGTATACATGCTCTATTTAAACAATAATCATCATTTGATTTAGCTTGGCGGTTCATTCCCATGCAACACATCGGCTATTAAAACTCTGAACTCGTAAAAAGGAAAAAAAAGGCTTTCATTACAACCAATTCGCTCCTGTGCATTTTACACTTTCTGTTGTAAAAAAAAACGTAGAAGAAAATGATTATGCAGCATTCCAAGAATATATAAAAAAAAAAAAATGGGTTCATTTTAGACAGAAAACCTCGGAGCGACGTGGACCGCATTGCACTGCGTAGATCTCTCAGCCAGCGTTTTTTAAATCAATACGTTATGATGGGGAGTGGGACCGCGAGCCGCCACAGAGCGCAACATCTTTGGAGCGGGAAGGGATGGAGCGGCGCGTTCAAGGGCACACGCACCGCATCCAGAGTCCTCCCGCAGTGTCTGCTGCTCTGAGTGTTACAAGTGTGTGCGTGTGCGTGTGCGCGTGTGTGTGTGTGTGTCTGTGTGTGTGTGTCTGTGTGTGAGTATTTGTTTGCCTGTGTGTGTGTGTGTGTGTGTGTGTGTACACAGGTGAAGATACACAGACATGTGGGCCCGGACCACCTGCTCCAGGTGTGCTCCAGGGTGTGTCCCCTGCTGGAGGGAGAGGTGCCCGCTAGCGTGCCCGGACTCCACAGCCTCCTGGGGGCCGGCAGGCAGAACCTCCTACGCACCAGCAAGAGTGAGGGCCACCATACTCTTATTTAT